>CM055118.1:619059673-619277173 GCA_029206835.1 Rana muscosa | reverse complement strand
GGCGGGAGTTAAAAGCCATATTTCTGGGCCTCCTTACCTTTCAGCAGACAGTCAAAGGACGTCATGTTCAAATTCTGTCAGACAACACAACAGCGATAGCTTATGTACAAAAGCAAGGGGGAACCAGGAGCCCAGGTCTCATGGAGTTAGCCAGTCAGTTGTTGTCCTGGGCAGAGCTAAACGTGACCTCCTTATCAGCGGTTCATTTAAAGGGATCCCAGAATCTGTTGGCAGATCTGCTAAGCAGAAGGAGTGTGGTGGAAGCAGAATGGAGTCTGAGCCAGGAGATTTTCTCCATGATCTCCAAAGAGTGGGGGAAACCCCAGGTAGATCTATTTGCCAACCAGCAAAACACGAAAGTCCGAGAATTCTTTTCTCTCCACAGAGGGGATCAGGCAGTTGGAATAGATGCTCTAGCACACCCATGGCATTACCAGCTGTGTTACGCCTTTCCCCCATTTCCCCTAATCCCATTGGTATTAAGAAAGTTCAGGGAAGAGAACACCAGTCTTATCCTGATTGCTCCATATTGGCCAAAAAGACCTTGGTTTGCGACACTTCTAAACCTAGCCGCAAATCCTCCTTGGAGGCTACCACTCAGGAAGGACTTACTATCACAGGGTTCTGTGAACCATCCGGAAGCAGACAGACTACATCTGACTGCTTGGCTTCTGAAGAAGACCTCCTAAAAGCCAAAGGACTTTCAGATAAGGTAGTAAGGACCCTACTGTCCAAGTAGAAAGGAGGTAACTAGGGCCATCTACCTTTAAAGTATGGAAAAAATTCAATTCTTGGTATTCTTCCAAAAACTTTATAGTCAAGAGTGTCGTTTCAGTTTTAGAGTTTCTCCATGAAGGAATGGAGAAAGGATTGGCAGCCAGCACCTTGAAAACCCAAGTTGCGGCTTTCAGTTTACTTTGAAAAAGCTTTGTCCAAAGAAACTTTAATTTCCAGATTTTTTAGGGCCTTGGCTCGGAACAGACCCATAGTCCTTAAAGTTTTTCCCAGTCGGGATTTATCTGTTGTTTTACAGGGTCTCACGGGAGCTCCGTTTGAATCCCTTCAAGAGACTTCCTTAAGAAGTTTAGTTTTCAAAACAATTTTTTTAGTTGCCATTACATCGGCAAGGAGAGTCAGTGAACTCCAGGCTCTGGCGGTTACAGAACCTTTTTTGAGGGTCTTTCCAGACCGAGTGATCCTTCAGACGGATCCAGCCTAGTTAACCAAAAGTATCTTCAACCTTCCATAGGTCACAAGAGATAACCCTGCCTACCTTTTCCTCAGTCCCTAACAATGCAGGAGAGGAAGCTTTCCATACGCTGGATGTGAGAAGATGTCTGCTCCAGTTTCTAGCAGTTACCAAAGAGTTTAGAAAAACAAATGCCCTCTTTGTAGTATTTTCAGGTCCCCGCAAAGGGGAGAAAGCTTCCAAAAGTACATTAGGCAGATGGCTTAGACAAGCAATTACAGAAGCTTACCAAGCTAAAGGAGAAATACCTCCCTCAGGTATTGCTGCTCATTCAACAAGGTCAACAGCAGTTTCCTGGGCCGAGAGGGCCGGTGCTACGCCTGATCAGATTTGCAAGGCTGCCACTTGGTCCAACTACTCAACTTTTCTCCGGCACTATAGGTTGGATTTGCTGTCTGCCGCAGATCAAGCCTTCGGCAGGAAGGTACTGCAGGCAGTAGTCCCACCCTAGGGTAAGTTACTCGGTTATCCTCTCCAAGGTTGTCCTGAAAGGCGATTTGAGAAAAACTTAGTTAGACTTACCGGTGACGGTATTTCTAAGAGCCTTTCAGGACAACCGCTATTTCCCTCCCTAATATATCTTAGAAGTATTGATTAAGTGTCTATCATGGTCGTTGTGGTTGTTCTGTGCTTTTTTCTTCCAGTTTGTCGGAAACCACAATAACTGAGGCCATGGTGGAAGAGGAGGGATTTAAAGGCTGAAAGTGTTTCCTGTTAAAGAGGCGGAGCTACGCTCTCTCCAAGGTTGTCCTGAAAGGCTCTTAGAAATACCGTCACCGGTAAGTCTAACTAAGTTTTTTTTTTTTCTCTTATGAGAAAAAACTTTCAAGATCTTGGGGAGCACTTTTTCAAACAAATGAATGTAATGTAGTCCTGCACATGTGAGAGATGAGGCACAGACGGTCATGTGTGATACCTCATGCATGGGCCGTACCACATTACAGTCATCTGTTGAAAAAAATCTGGGGAAAAAGTTGCGAGATTGTTTGCTTTTTTTCACAAGACATGGAGGGAGAAATGTGTGTTTTTTTTTTTTTTTTTTTTTATGTATTTACATAACATACAAGTGTAATGAGATACTGCACATGTGCAAAATGGGGTAGATGTCAACGGCAGGCCATCAGAGGAGGAAGAAGGATCCAGCTGCTGCCGACTTCCTATTTTCTTTTTTTTTTAAATAGCAGTGTGAGTTTCTGACACATGGGGGTGGGGCAGACCGTTGGGACCGGATAAAAGAAAGAGGCAAGTAACTGTGACTAATACTGCCAGACACTAGTAGATTTATGAATGGTCGTTTGTACAAACAGCTGTAAAAAAAATTCTCAGTACATTCGACAACTTTAAATGTTGTTCAAAATTTTGTCTATTTTTAACATTCAATTTTGGAGCAGATGAACTTTATTGAACAAACATTTATACTGTTAGAAATTAGTTTAAGGGATAACATTTTCATCCTGATCCTTTGAATGTTTTCGTCACCGTTGTTGAAACGGAACATTGTTTTGACTTCACTGATGAATAGAAAATCAAAATGTTCTTATAATTAAAAAAAAATAAATTCTAATGAAATTCTACTAGTGGATTCATTTTGCAAGCAAATATTACATTAGAGTTGTGAGTTTAATGAAAGGAAGGGCGGGGTGCTAACTTGATGACATTTAAATTTCCAAACCACTGCACTATATCATAACCTGTTGCCATGTTTTTAAATGTGTTTTTAAAGTCTGTGTCTTATCCGGATAAACTAGGGAAGGCAAGGGTTAGCAATGTTGTCAGGTTCTTCTTGCTGTCTGTGTTGGCACTGGTAAGATTCGCCCTATTTGTCCTGGTAACTATTGTCACTAGGAGTTAAAGTATGGGAAAATTCTGACTCTGGAGTGGTCAGCAAGACAACAATAGAAGGGGAATGTAATAGTGGAGGACACATGTTGCAGGGACATTATTCATTACTTGGAATTGTGTAGCACCAGCAAATTAAGCAGCAGTTTACATGTTGTACATTGACATTAGTCACCGCTAAGGCGAAACAACTAATTTCACAATCGATTAGTTTGCCTGCATACAGAATGCATTATTTGTTTACATATCAGAAAATACAAATTGAAACCGTGCCACACTATAAATCAAAAACAATTAATAATGGTATGAGTGTAACTAAAAAATAGTAATCAGTAAACTTTTATTGCTGAAAGTTCATATATAAAGTTCATAAATTAAATCTGTGACTGATTGAGGTGAAATAAAAAAAAAAATCAATATGTCAACGGTGCCAAAATCCAAAGTGCTTGTGCTCTCCTCCTCCACCAGTCTTACAGGCTGCTCACCTCACATCTGAATAAAATCAGCAGTGTTCCCCTCTGAGGATAGTAGAAAAGTCTGGCGTGGTGCTGGTAATTGCTTTCCTCCCACAAATCGCCTATTCCCATGGGGAAAAAACCCTGATCATCACACCAAATATGATGGATATGCAAAAGAAGGAAGAATCTAGTGCTCTCCATTTTAAAATGTTTAAATATATATAAAAAAGGTTAAGGTATACAACACACAAAGATGGCACTGTAAAGCCATGTACACACGATCGGTTTTACCGATGAAAACAGTCCCATGGATTTTTTTCATCGGACAAACCGATCGTGTATGGGCCCCATCGATCTTTTTTCCATCGGTGTCAAAAAATAGAACGTTTTAAATTTTTTCGATGGATAAAAAACCGATCGTCTATGGGCAAGTCCATCGGTTAAAAAACCCACGCATGCTCAGAATCAAGTCGACGCATGCTCAGAAGCATTGAACTTCATTTTTCTCAGCTCATCGGAGTGTTTTACGTCCCTGCGTTTGGAAACGGTCGGTTTTTTGACTGATAGTGTGTAGGCAAGACTGATGGAAGTCGGCTTCATCGGTTTAAAAACCATAGGAAATCTGATCGGGTGTACAGGGCTTAAGCCGTGCAAGCTGAAAACACATTTCAGACACAATAGGTCTCAAGATGGCCGTGATGTAACGTCAATACCCAGGCTTCGTCCCCTAGACGTGTAGTATCGTCAAAGCATTGACTTCTGCAGTAGGGGTAGACCCCTACTGCAGAAGTCAATGCTTTGATGATGCGCGTCACACAGATTTAATTTATGAACTTTCAGCAATATATGTTTAATTACCATTTTTTTTAGTTACACTTGTACCATTATTGATTGATTTATTTGCATCTTTTTAAGTGAAGTGAGAACACTTGTTAGTGATGGCGGCTATTATTAATTTTTTTACTCTACTTTATTTCACAAGATTTCACAGATTTGATATTCACTCTATATCAGGAACTACAGTGCCACACTCATACAGCTCAGTATACCGTCCATACATGTCAGTATACGCAGTGCAGCAGACACAGCTCAGTATACCGTCCATACTTGTTAGTAAGTACCTAATGCTGGCCATTCACATTTTTTTTTGGACGAGAATATTCATATGAAAAATCTTTGTACATTCGCTGAATGAAAAAAGTTGTTTGAAAATGTCACTTGCTTTTAACATTCAGTTTTAAAATGAATGTAATTTCTGAACGAATACCACATACACCAGGGATATGCAATTATGCAGTCCCATCGTGCCTCTGCCTCTGGGTGTCATGCTGTCAGAGTCTTGCTATGCGTCATGGGACTTGTAGTTCTGCAACAGCTGGAGGTCCACTATTTGCATATCCCTGACATACACTGTCTGAAAAGTATTTGACCAATAAGTTTCTATTCTGCTCCTTCGAATTTTCCCATCACTGTGGTCGAAAACTAACATCAATTTGGCCCCACTAACGATTAGAAAATCGAACGAACATTCTTGAAATTATTATTATTTTTTTTTTTTTTTTTTTTGAAGGAAGACCATGTTTTTGTATGGCTAGCATGAGTGACAGCAGACACAGGTAGATTTTATCAAGCCACCTGCCTATGACAAGGGAGTCTGTCATACATAATATATTACAGTTCTGTCTGAAAATTGGCAAAACAGTCTTTTTTATTTTAAATAAAAAATTTGATCTCAGAGGTTGAATCTGGTAAATATCAAACTCAAATAGTATACACAGTATATCTCTTCTGTCTGTTATTCTCAGAGTGGATTCAAGTTTTTCCTCCCTAACAATATAGTTGGTTATTTTATATTTACCACTGCATAGAGATATTTAAGAATAAATTGCCTTTTTTTTTTTTTTTTTTTTTTTTTTTTACTTTACATATCAACTAAATTTATACACCAAACTTTTTTTTTTTTTTTAAGGTTATTATCTGATTAATCAAATCAGTAATCGGCCCTAGTCACCGCCCTCAAGGAGCTTACAATGTAGTGTTCGTAACTCACATTAGGGCTGGGCGATTTTCCCCCCCAAAAAAATCTGCGATTTTTTTTTTTTTATAAAAAACTCTGCGATTTTTTTATAAAAAACTCGATTTACGATTCGATTCGATTTTTTTTTTTTTTTTTTTTTATTATTATATTAATTAAAGTGCATCAACAAACAAAATTGCAAAGGCAAAGTCAGTGTGCAACAAACACACAATATAATCCAGCGCTCATGGAACATACATTATTAACTATTGAAAACTCTTGAAACTCTGTGTGCGATTCCTTCTGTCCCAGCCTTGCTGCGATCCTGGCTCTGCATCCTTTTGTGTTGGAGGGCCCTCCACACGCTGGTCTGCCTGTTGTCCATCATTCAAGGTACTGTGCTCACACGGAGATCATGCCACAGGCTTTGTTTTGACTTTTTTTAACCCCTCCTTGCTCCACGGATGTCACTGCAAGTTTAACAAGTTTGTCACCACTGGCAACTGGAGAGTTAAGATTCATTTGCCCTCTGCACATTTGGGATTGGATCCCTCTCTTTATTGTGATAAATGGACTAAGCTTTTTTATCAATTCTTCAAGAGTTTTCAATAGTTAATAATGTATGTTCCATGAGCGCTGGATTATATTGTGTGCATGTTGTGTATTTTGTACTTCTGGGTACGGATTTTTTCTTGCTGCGCTGGATCCTGTTTTTTCCCCCTTTTGGATACTTTGTACTTCCCAAAATATTTGGGATTTTTTTCTTCTTCTTCTTATTATTATTATTATTATTATTATTATTATTATTATTATCATCCATTATATTTTTTTCTTTATCCACCAATTTAGCGCTTGTGACCTTTTGTTGTTTTTTGCAGTGTGCAACAAAGATTGTTAAACATCCAAATTATTAATACTGTATTTGGATTTAGCTAATAAAACAAAAAATCCTGAGGTTACTCTTAGTTGAATTGAACTGTGTCCATGCCTCACTGTGCCCGTGCCTCACTGTGCCCATGCTTCAATCACTGTGCCCGTACCTGATGCAGATTTTCATGGTATACGGATTTTACTGCTACACCGGTGGCCATTCCAGTATTCAAAAGCCGCGCCTCCTTCTCGTCTGTGATCAATTTCCCAGCATTCAGTGTTCCGCCTATCATGGTCATCCTCATAACACAGACGAGGATGAGCGGATGTCCGTGATAGGCTGAATACTGGCTGCTGTGAAATTGAGTGTTCCGCCTATCACAGACGACGAGGACTCGGGAGGCGCGGCTTTTGAACACTGCAATGGCCGCCGTCTGTCTGCATGACACGCTGATCAGGTAGGCAGACGGCGGCTGCAGCGAGTAGATGTAATTGGGGTAACGCTGCCCAGTGCCATTCCGGATACGCCCCCTGCAGTCCTGCTACGGAAACTTTGAAGGGAAGGAAAAAAAAAAATATATATATATATATTTATTTTTTTCAAAAAAAAAAAAATCCAAAAAAATCGATTTTCTTCAAAACTGAACCGATTTGAGCTCAAAACTCGATTCAAGATTAAAATCGATTTTTTTCCCAGCCCTAACTCACATGCACTCGTATACATACCAAGGCATGTTTGGACAAAAAAAAATAATCTATCAGCATGTCTAAGAGGCATTTCCCTCACATTGGAAAGATTTATTTCACCACTTCTTTTGTATACAGGACAAAAAGTGAAGGTAAATCTATATTAGGCCTCTTGCACATGATACTCCTGTTAGACCCCTTTCACACTGAAGCGTTTTTCAGGCGCTTTTGGGCTAAAAATAGCACCTGTAAAGCGCCTGAAAACGGCTCCCCTGCAGTCTGTGTGAAAGCCCGAGGGATTTCACACTGAGGCGATGCGCTGGAAGGACGTTATAAAACTCCTGCAAGCAGCATCTTTGCAGTGGTGTATACACTGCTCCTGCCCATTGAAATGAATGGGCAGCGCCGATGCAGCGACACTTTGCGGGTGGTTTTAACCTTTTTTCATCCGCTAAAAAGACCCTCGCTAGCGGCTGCTAAAAGCACAGCAAAAATAGCAGCGCTTTACCGCAGAAGCCTCAGTGTGAAAGCACCTTTACAGCGTCTAATTTTTCAGACAGAATTTTAGACTCATTCTGTACAATATGCAAATTGCCATTTGTGCGCACATGTGGCGTAAATTACTGACTTTTTTTTAACTTAACAATGCACAGCGCTTGTTTGCGCGCCTGTGTGCATAGACTCATTACAATTTAATAAGCCAGATGGACAGATTCAGCTCCTGGCGTTCATGTCTTGGATACTCAAACACTGGAATCTGCCCGCCATATTCCCTGGCTTTGTTTCTGTTCCTGGGAGTTTTGGGTGTTTTTAGATTTCCCAGCTGAATTTTGTGTAATATCATTTAAACAATTTAACATCATGAGTCGGCATTCGTCATAATGGCAACAGCAGGTGTGCAGATCTAGAAGCTCAAGTGCTGTCATCACAGCAATAGAGTCCCAAGGGGATAGTGGAAAATGACAGGTGGTTTAACGCTCCAGATAGAAATGGCAGTCAGGGAGGATTTGATTTAAATCACGATTTTAGCCCTGGTTCACACTGGAGCGTTTTGACAAGCGATTTGACATGTCAAATCGGCGGCAATTGCCATAAATGGCACCGTCCTAATCGGTGCAACGCCACATCTGTGGCGCTGCACCGATTTCCAAAAGTAGTTTCTGTACTATTTTTTGCGATTTCGGGCTGCGATTTACATTGACATCTGTGCAGAAACCTATGAATCTATGAAATCCAGACTGACATGCAGGAGTGAAATCGTGAGAGTTCAGCTGAACTCGCACGGCTTCATTCACGCAAGCTCAGTGTGAACCTGGGCTAAATCATGATTTAAATTGCTAGTAAAAAGGCTTGATTTTAAATCCTAATTTAAAAAAAAGCAGCTGTCATCTTTGTCCGCAGTGGCTCCTCCTCTGACCCGCTGTTGACTCGCTGACAGTCCCATTCACTTTAATGGGAGGGCTGGTGATGCGGCAGTGAAACAACAAGGTGAGGGACGTGGCGGCAGCAGGTGAGTGGATGCCCGCTAACAGGCACTGCCATGATGGATCTGAAATGACAGGTGCTCTTTACAGCAGGGGTCTCAAACCTGCGGCCCTCCAGCTGTTGCAGAACTGCAAGTCCCATCATGCCTCTGCCTATGGGAGTCATGCTTGTAACTGTTTAGCCTTGCAATGCCTCATGGGAATTGTAGTTCTGCAACAGCTGGAGGGCCACCAGTTTGAGACCCCTGCTTTACAGGGTTCGCACGGTCATTAAATTCCTGGAAAAGTCATGGGATTTTGACATGGCACTTTCCAGGGAAAGTTTTGGAAAATTACTGAACCCCACTAAGTTTTGGAAAAGTCATGGAATTTTGAGTAGTGGTACCAACGGATCGTAAGCGATCCGTGACCCGAATGGGTCATCCTGTTCGGATCGGCACACTGCGCGATCCGCGGAGCGCTCCGGAGCCTCAGCCATTCGGTACACCCGGCGGCGGCCTATTAGCGGCACGCTGACGTCAGCAGGAACAATAAGCAGCATACGTAACGAAGCCGCCTCCCCCTCCTCTCTATTTACATCCACAAAGGAGCAGGAAGGAGCCCGCGCTCGAGGGACACACACTGCGCTGTGTATTGCTGTTCTGAGGTCTGTAAGGGGGGGGTGTCTGCCTGCACTACCGGGGGGGGGGGGGGTGTCTGTACTGTACTTGCGTCAGTGCTACAGTTTGAATTTATTTGTGTGAACTGTGAAGTTAAGTCATGGATTGTGGAAACTAACTAGTGTTGGGTGATTGAATATAGTGTTTACCACTGACTAATGCAGAGTTGCAATGCAAGGAGATCAGCTAAAAGTAGTTGGATCTGTATGTGCGTTATAATTAATTAATCAAAATTATTCGATTAATCGAGTAAAAAAAACCGATTAATCAAACACAAAATTTTTAATCAGTAACAGCCCTAATTTATATTAGTAAAAATATGCTGGGTGTGACATGGATTTTCTTCTTATTTAACATGTATACATAGTAGAGATGCACGATTAATCGTTTAAAGAGCGCGTCCTCGATTCACCCCCCCCCCCCCCGCGCGATCTCCAGGCTGGATGACCGCGATTTTCTTAAATCCCCGCTGGTTCCACGTAACCAGCGTGGAACGCAAATGGCGGATATCGGAACTGACGTCAGCAACCGGAATTGACGTCAGTCATCATAGAGCGCCACTGGATGTGGACAACGGACTTCGGATCGGCACACACGTGATCTGCGGTGCGTAGCGGGATGGCAGAGCGGTAAAACACACATTGAAACTGTCTCCGCTCTGCTCGCACACAGCCCCGCCTCCTCCTAACCCCACGCTGTGATAGACAGAATGCGGGTCCAATGCTGGGATGTGTTCTGTCTATCACAGCGCGGGGTTAGGAGGAGGCGGGGCTGTGTGCGAGCAGAGCGGAGACAGTTTCAACATACGGGCGGTGAGTTGCTTTCTAGCAGAAAATGCGTGCTGCTGTCATACCCCCCCCCCCCCCCCCCACATACCACACTTGGCTGGCTCTGTCTTCGGGTCTCTTCCCATCTCAGCTGTGACAGGAGTTCTAGCACAGTGCTAATGCTAGAACTCCTGTTTTAAAGGTGACAGGTTCTCTTTATTGACCCTGTCTCCTCTAATTGCTATCACACAGGGAATGGTTTTCTCCTGTGTGGTAGCAATAAAGTTAAGTGAAAAAAAAAAATGATAAAAAGAAATAATAATTAAATTTAATAAAATAAAGTAATTTTAAAAAGTAAAGAATAAAGAAAAATAATATTAAAAATAAGAAAATTATGCAAAAATAAAAAAAAGTAAACGACAAGCTACGCCCTGGGAGTGGACTTAAAATACCGGCAACCACTGTCCCTTATAATATATTATGAATATTATCACAGTCAGCTACCCCAGACTCTGGGGTAGCTGACTGTGGTAATATTCATAATATGGGTAGCTGACAGACTGTGGTAATATTCATAATATATTATAAGGGACAGTGGTTGCCGGTATTTTAAGTCCACTCGTCTACAGCTGAATTTTTTATTTTTTATTTTAATTGACCTTTTTAAAGAATCGTGATCTTTGTTCTAAGCAAAAGAATCGTGATTCTCATTTTTCTCAGAATCATGCAGCTCTAATACATAGACATTTCATGAAACATTAGGTCATGAATATTTACGTGAAGTCATGGAATTTTATTGGTAACAATGTGTATGAACCTTGTCTTTAAATGTAAGGACTTATTCTTGCTAGTAGTTAGAATCTTTAATATTTGCCAACAAAATGGCGGTTTCCTATTTAGAATAAGCTGTCAGGTAAGTAAAACCGCAATATCAGAACTGATTCAATCATACAGTTTGTAGTGTACACAGATTTTCAAAACAATGGGATAAAGGAATATTAACTTTTTGTTTTATCTCATGGTTACTGTGATATTGTGTGAATGCATCAATACAGTGCATGTTATCTCAGCTTGCAGAGTTTGGATTAATTGAATGTAAATATTGCAGAATATACAGCCTCATGCTACATAAATAAGCTCCATTTCATACATTAATAATTTAGTTTATTCAGCATCTTTAATAGAAAACTATCTTTTAGATAGATTTTTACCCCAAAAGCATTTTATTAAAATAAACTTGATAAAAATCAAACAAATCCGATTTAAATAATAAAAAAAAAAATCCGATGTGTTTTTTTTATTTTTTATTATTTTGATTTATATCCACCCTGATGTCAGTTAAGGGAGGACTGGTTCTTTTAAATATATATTATGGTGTGTTTCCATAGCATGATGCATTTTACCAGTAACCTGGGGACATGACACGTGCTCATGGTAGGCCCAATTACTTGCTAGTTTATGGTGGTGGTGGGAGGTTGTGTTCAGATTTAATTGCATATCCATACATTTTTTCCCCTTGTGTAATTTGTAATATGACAGCTGCTTAGTAGTCACTTGGGACCGTTCTTTGTTTTTTTGTGTTTATTTTTTTTTTATATCTTTTTCCATTTTTCTTACTACACATAGGTGACACTTCTCTGTGAGCACATATCACAGTCATATACAGATAGAGGCTGACAGCTTGCACAATACTGCCAAATTTGTGCAGCAGTGATAAACAGATGTTCTGTGTTTAATGAAGGGCAAACAAGGAAATGCAAATTCATATATCTGAGTTGCTTTCATTTCTGAGCTTTGCTAATGAATAGATTGTCATAGGTTGCTGCTGCTCTGAATAAAGGACACGCACACTCGCACTTGAACACAGGCACAATTTTACCAAAACATATTTAAGCTGTAGTTTTATATAATGGATATGGGCTAAAAGTGCACACTTTCGGGTTTAATTTGAGGGTATGTACATCCAAATCGGAATAAGGGTTTAGGAATTACAGCTCTTAAGAATAGCCACCCCCCTTTTTTCAAGGGACCAAAAGTAATTGGACAATTGAATCAAAAGTTGCTTCATGGCAAGGTGTGGGCTACTCCTTCATTATTTCTTCATCAATTAAGCAGGTAAAAGGTCTGGAGTTGATTCTAAGTGTGGTATTGCATTTGAAATCTATTGCTGTGAACCTACATCATGGGTTTTAAGGAGCTGTCCATGCAACTGAATTAGGCCACTGTAAGGCTTCAAAAACTAAACCAATCCATCCGAGAGATGGCAGCAACATTAGGAGTGGCCAAATCAACAGTTTGGTACATTCTGAGGAAAGAAGAACGCACTGGTGAGCTCAGCAACATAAAAAAGCCTGGACGTCCATGGAAGACAACAGTGGTGGATGATCGCAGGGTCCTCTCTATGGTAAAGAAAACTCCATTCACAAAATCCAGACAAGTGAAGGACACTCTCCAGGAGGTGGGCGTATCATTGTCAAAGTCTACAATTAAGAGAAGACTTCATGAGAGCAAATACAGAGGGTTCACCACAAGGTACAAACCATTCATAAGCATGAAGAATAGAAAAGCCAGATTAGACTTTGCCAAAAAACATCTAAAAAAAGCCAGACCAGTTCCGGAAACTTTTTTTTTTTTTTTTTTTTTTTTTATGACGGATGAAACTAAGATTAATCTGTACCAGAATGACGGGAAGAAAAAAGTGTGGAGAAGGCTTGGCATGATCCAAAGCACACGTCATCTGTAAAACATGGTGGAGGCAGTGTGATGGCATGGGCATGCATGGCTTCCAGTGGCACTGGGTCATTAGTAGGGGTGCAACGGATCAAAAAACTCACGGATCGGATCAGAGTCACGGATCGGATAATTTTTCGGATCAGCAAAAAAAAAAAAAGACAATCTTGTTACTCCCACCGGAGTTTTAGATTTCAGTTATTTTCAACACAAAACTGAGCTTATTTGCTTAAATACAGTATTTGTAAATCCGACGGACTCTTTACATGTTAAATTTTAAAAGCAGCAGCAAACCTTACATGCTTGCTAATGTGACAGAACACCTCTGATTTTCACATTTAACTAAATGTTAAATGTGAAAACCAGAGGTGTTCCGTCACATTAGCAAGCATGTAAGGTTTGCTGCTGCTTTTAAATTTAACATGTAAACAATCCGATAGATTTCCAAATAATGTATTAAAGCTGATAAGCTCAGTTTTTGTGTTGAAATTAACTGAAATCGAAAACTCCGTTGGCTGTAACAAGATGTCTGCTTGGCCCCTTCTCTATCATTACTGTGCAGGAGTGTGGGGTGGAGCAAGATGGCGGCGAAACGTCACTACAGTGACCGCCGGGTGTACCAAGATGGCCGCCGCTCCGGAGCTAGGCCGAAGCCGCGGCCTTTCCTACGGCCGAGGCTCCTGAGCGCTCCGCGGATCGCGTGGTGATCCGATCCGAACAGGGTGACCCGTTCGGTTCACGGATCACCACCGATCGTTGCACCACTAGTCGTTGGTGTTTATTGATGATGTGACAGACAGAAGCCGCCAGATGGATTCTGCAGTGTTTAGAGAGTTACTGTCATCCCAGATTCAGCCAAATGCAGCAGAGTTAATTGGACAGTGTTTCACAGTACAGATGGACAATGATCCAAAACACACTGCAAAAACAACCCAGTAGCTTTTGAAGGAAAAGAAGTGGAATATTCTGCAATGCCCGAGTCAATCACCTGATCTCAACCCGATTGAGCATGCATTTCACTTGCTGAAGGCAAAACTAAAGGCAGAGACCAAAAAAAAATGAAGACAGCCGCAGTTAGAGCCTAGCAAAGCATCAGATTTGGTAATGCCCATGGGTTTCAGACTTCAGGCAGTCATTGCCAGTAAAGGATTCTCAGCAAAATATTAAAAATTAACATTTTATTTCTGATTATATTCATTTGTCCAATCACATTTGAGCCCCTGGGGGGGGGGGGGGGTTGTTTTAAAAATGGTTGCAGTTCCTAAAATTTGTACTATTTTTGTTCAACCCCTTGAATTAAAGCTGGAAGTCTGCACTTCAAATTCATTTGGGTTGTTTTAATTTTATTCTGGTGGCATACAGAGCCAAAAGTATGAAAATTGTGCCTGTGTCCAAAAATATATGGACCTAACTGTGTATGTATATGTGTGTATATCTATCTCTATCTCCTGCCTTACTAGCTTCTTCCGAAGATACTAGTTCCTTGTTTCCTGACTTCACAGCATCACTTTTCTAAGTCGGTGCTCAAACTATTAAAAAGGCCAGGAAATTTAGAATTTTCACTAAGCCAGGAATGGAAGTCTCAGTATTTCAGTGTTTTTTTCCAAATTTACTTTAACCACTTGTCTACCAGTACTATTTATAAATGGTAGCTGGCAGCAAGGGTTTTTAGCTTAACCACTTCGCGCCTAAGGACGTCCATGGACGTCCTTGACTTTGAGCCGGGATATCTGAATGATGCCTGCAGCTACAGGCATCATTCAGATATCGTTTTTTAGAGCCGGCGATTCTCTGTACCTTAAGAATGATCATAGCGGCTGTTCCACCGCTTGATTGTTCTTACAGGCGGCGAGAGGGGACGTGTCCCCCCCCCCCCCTCCCGCCGCCCTCCGGTGCTTCTACCGACTCACCTGAGCGATCGGTGAGTCGGTGACAGGATCCGCCGGCCCTGGCTTCTTACAATAGAGATTTCCGGCGGACCAGTTGGTCGCCGGAGTCTCTATGATCGTTCGGAGGCTGGGCGCGATGTTATGACGTCACGCCCGGCCTCTGCATTCAAAAAAACGGCGCCGCTTCGGCTAGGAAGCGGTGATCGTTTTTTTTTTTTTTTTTCATTTCAGGCTTCCCAGCCTAGAGGTGAGATGTGGGGTCTTATTGACCCCATATCTCACTGTAAAGAGGACCTGTCATGCTTATTCCTATTACAAGGGATGTTTACATTCCTTGTAATAGGAATAAAAGTGATCATTTTTTTTTTCTAACTGTCAAAGTAAAAAGTTAAGTGTAAAATGAACAATAAATAAAAAATAAAAAAAAAGTAAAGCGCCCCTGTCCCCGGTAGCTCGTACGCAGAAGCGAACGCATACGTAAGTCCCGCCCACATATTAAAACGGTGTTCAGAACACACATGTGAGGTATCGTAGTGAACGTTAGAGCGAGAGCAATAATTCTAGCCCTAGACCTCCTCTGTAACTCAAAACATGTAACCAATAAAAAAAATTAAAGCGTCGCCCATGAGGATTTTTAAGTACCGAAGTTTGGCGCCATTCCACGAGCGTGTACAATTTTGAAGGGTGACATGTTAGGTATCTATTTACTCGGCGTAACTTCATCTTTCAAATTATGCAAAAAAATTGGGCTAACTTTAATGTTTTAATATTTTTTTAATTCATGAAACCGTTTTTTTTCCCAAAAAAATGCGTTTGAAAAATTATTGCGCAAATACCGTGCGAGATAAAAAGTTGCAATGACCGCCATTGTGTTCTCTAGGGTCTTTGCTAAAAAAACATATATATTGTTTGGGGGTTATATGTAATTTTCTAGCAAAAAAATGAGGCTTTTTACATGTAGGAGCGAAGTGTCAGAATTGGCCCGGATGCGAAGTGGTTAAGTTCATACTATTGCAAACACAGGCATTGCTGTGCAGATCATATACAGTTTTTGTATGGCTGAACTTGCATTTGCACTGCAATCTGCATACCGTTCTGAGGGTGTCATTAACTTTGTATTGACGCCGGAAGCGGTTGACAGAGGGCAGTGTGAACTGCCTGCGAGGGAGATGCGATCCGCACGGAAATCTCGCCGATTCCTGCATCGCAATAGTGTGAACCGGGGCTTAAGCTGGCCATACACAATACAATTTTTTTTTATTCAATTTCCTTTTTAGATTTACCTTCAACTGTGTAGTACAAGGGCCTGACTGCACACATATTGAAAGTGTTTAGATTTGACCTCATATTATATGGCTTTGGTAAATCCTAAAGGAAATCTATAGAAGAAAATTGTATAATGTATGGCCAGCCTTAACCTCCTTAGCGGTAATCCCGAGTGTGGCTCGGGGTGAATTTTCTATACCAAAAGCGGTAACCCCGACTTATACTCAGGATCGCATCGCAGGATCCATGTACAGCTTACTTACCTTGTCCCCAGGATCCTGCAATGTCTCCCCGCTGTGTGTGCGAGCCGTATGTCCTCCGCTCGATTCAGTGCCGAGCTCTGTTCCCTGCGAGCGTTGCGGCGTACGGGGATGGAGCACGGCGCCAAATTAAAAAAAATGTTTAACGCATTACACATACAGTAATGTAATGTGTAAGATTACAGTATACTAGTAGTATCAAATTATTTCACATCCCCCCCCCCCCCCTTTATCCCTAGTGGTTTGTCCAGTGCCCTGCATGTAGTTTTATATGGGATCACAGGCATCATGCATAGAGGAATGAATACACAACCGCATATATAGATCATAATAAATCTTTATTTATTTATATATATATATATATATATATATATATATATATATATATAAGGGCTGTTACTGATTAAAATTTTCGTGTTCGATTAATCGTTTTTTTTTTAGTTTTTTTTTTATCGATTAATCGACTAATTTCGATTAATTATAACGCACATACAGATCCAACTACTTTTAGCTGATCTCCTTGCAGGCTGATTCCCAGTGCAGCTGCCAACCACTGGAAAAATGATTAGCAGGATACAAAAAAAACACAAAGGCAGCGCTCGATGGGAATAGCATTAAAACTTTTATAGTCTTCAAGTAGGTAACAAAATAAATATTGCACTGGAGATAAAATCGATGTAGCTACATAAACTGTAAAAATGGTGCGAGTAATACCAAACGGTAGCAAAAGCAGTCATATAAACATGTAGCCCAAGTATGATACTGGTATAAAAATGTGTACAACGATACCACTGCTGAATTCAGATGAGGAGGGGTTAACATCAGTCCGTCGGCATGTAGATGTCCCGTGAAGGGAACTATCACAACTCCCAGTGGATGGCTGTAGAATCCCAGGTTGATAGAGGGAAGTGATAGAGTGAAGTGTAAGAGCCCTTGCGTGTGGCAGATAGTAAGGTCCTGCCGACATGCAGATATGAAGGCACAGCAAAGGAGCCCTTCAGATGGACACGGCAAGCCCCGCCGGTGTCTGTGGCGTCACCGGATCTCCGACGGAACTCCCTGAAGACCAGGAATTTTGATCGATCAAAAAACTTAATCGATTAATCGAGGAATTAATAGTTAATTTCCACAGCCCTAATATATATAAATTCCCCCCCCCCCCCCAAAAAAAAAGTGTGTGTGTGTTTGTGAGAAGTTTTTTATTATGATATACATGTCCAGAGATTCTGACCACCGCAAGCGCGGTATTTCCGAGAAAACAAGGACCGTGCTTGGGGTGGTCAATTTCAAAAATTTAAATGTGTCCTTCATAACAGAAAGTAAATCAAACGTCTTCTTCAGTTTCCCAATGTCATTACCACCAATGTGTAAAATCCAATATATCTGGAGCATTATAGATTGCAAATCTACCCAATTCGAAAATCAAATCCTCCTATAACATACCCCTGCGTCCATACCAATGCACACCAAAGGCTGCTGGATCCAGGCCCAAATTTTCCGAATAGCTCCTATTCTGTGCTCGCTTCTGCGCCCAAAAAACAAGAGTGCCCTACAATCCAAACTGTACGATGAGAACCTGAAAACAAAACAATCATTAAAAAGGACAAATGTACAATCTATGTGAATCAGACTTCCATCTACCTAACTTCTTAATGGAACTCTCTTCAAGGCCAATCCTAGCGGCTTCTGTCGCCGCTCCGATTCGAAATGAATGAGTTGTGATCTTGAGATGACTTAAATGTAGGGCTGCAACCAACGATTATTTTCATAATCGATTAGTTGGCCGATTATTTTTTCGATTGATCGGTTAATAACTGTAAAAAAAAAAATAATGGGTAATTTTGCTGCGATTTGCTTTATTTTTATTTATTTTTTGGCCAATTTGTTGTTGGGCAGATTGCAAAACACAAATTGCCGCAAAAACACATTACATGCTTTTCTGCAGCTTCTCCATTGAAGTATATTAAACCAAAATAGCACCGTTTTGCATTAAAAAAAGTCCTTGCCCTTTCCAAATACGCAGCAGCTGAAAAAAATCATGGATGTGAACGTGTCCCATAGGAACCATGTAAATGAACTGTAGTGTGTTTATGCAAAAAGCACCAAAAAACACGGCGGTGTGACCCAGGCCTGAGATGTTTAGTAACATAATGGGCTTAAAAAAACTAACATCAGTACAAAAAGAGCAAATAATCACTACTGTAAGGGGTTCATTTTTTACTGTGGGGCAGTAAAAGTAATATTTACAGTAGCAATTTGCTCTTTTTGTACTATAAAGGGTTAATTTTAGTTTTTTTTTAACCTCACTATGTTACTGCCCGATTAATCGATTACAATTTTTATAATTGATTAATTTCATAATCGATTAGTTGATGATTAATCGATTAGTTGTTTCAGCCCTACTTAAATGAAGCTGCCCAAGGCACTTCTTCAGAACTGCCGAAAATTGATAGACAGTCAAAGGAAACCCATCTCTATGAATAAACAATAAGGTAGAAATAGCAGGACGGACATTAAGGTAAGATCCGAGAGCCCTCACAGGGCAAATATTGCTGTCCCGACAGCTACTCAATCTTACCCAAGTTCCAATCCCCATAGGGTCAGTTTTACTAACCTTCAGAAAAAGCCGTAGGCCGTCTTTGAGCACTATAGCATTAGACAAGAAAGACCCCCACTGCTTGCCTTAGTGGCAGGAAGAAGTTCCGAAATTCGAAATGCCCCAAAAAAGCCAACGTAAATATAGAGGTAAACAGAATCGCCTCATAGACAGAGGAGCATACTAATGTAGTTACCTGACAAAGTTGTGACAAGATAGCTGGAGACCTATCATCTTGTTGTAAATTACCTTTTCTATAAACCTGCCTCACAGAGAAAAAACTGTGACAAGGGGGAAGATTATAGAGGCGAAAGAAAAAGAAACCCCGGACAATGTTTTACTAATGGAAGACCAGGAGTATTGTTTCTCAAGCCTGGAGAAAAAGAAGCACTAGCTGCTCTGAGTGATCTGCCACAGTCAACCAAAGGGATACCAAGAAAGCTGACCATAATAAGCCACGAAGAAGTGCAACTCTTCAAAGTAGACGGGGCAACCGAATTCTGAGTGTTTTGAAAAATCAGATTAGATCCCATAATTGGGAAGAGAAAGGCAACCCCATTGGCTCCGCCCCTGGCAATAACTTTAAAAACTGGTCCATCTGTAGACGAGAGAGAGAGCATCGGCGATTAAATTACTCTTACCAGGGATGTACTTTGCTTTCAACCAAATATTCTACTTTAACCACTTGACCACTGGGCACTTAAACCCCCTTAATAACCAGACCAATTTTCAGCTTTCGGTGCTCTCACATTTTGAATGACAATTACTCAGTCATACAACACTGTACCCATATGAAATTTTTGTCCTTTTTTTCACACAAATAGAGCTTTCTTTTGGTGGTATTTAATCACTGTTGGGTTTTTTATTTTTTGCGCTATAAGAGAAAAAAGACTGAAAATTTTGTAAAAAAATGATTTTTTTTTCGTTTCTGTTATAAAATTTTGCAAATTACTATTTTTTCTTCATAAATTTTGGCCAAAATTTATACTGCTACATATCTTTGGTAAAAATAAGTACAAATTGGTGTATATTATTTGGTCTTTGTGAAAGTTATAGAGTCCACAAGCTATGGTGCCAATATCTGAAAATTGATCACACCTGAAGTACTGACGGCCTATCTCAATTCTTGAGACCCTAACATGCCAGAAAAGTACAAATACCCCCCAAATGACCCCTTTTTGGAAAGAAGACATTCCAAGGTATTCAGAAAGAGGCATTGTGAGTGTTTTGAAGTTGTCATTTTTTCCCACAATTCTTTGCAAAATCAAGATTTTTTTTTTCTCTTTTTTTTTTTTTTTCACAAAATTGTCATATTAGCAGGTTATTTCTCACACACAGCATATGCATTCCACAAATTACACCCCAAAACACATTCTGCTATTACTCCCGAGTATGGCGATACCACATGTGTGAGACTTTTACACAGCGTGGCCACATACAGAGGCCCAACATGCAGGGAGCACCTTCAGGCGTTCTGGAGCACCAAGGCCAATTCTGACATTTCTCTCCTACATGTAAAAATCATCATTTATTTGCTAGAAAATTACATAGAACCCCAAAACATTATATATGTTTTTTTAGCAAAGACCTTAGAGAATATAATGGTGGTTGTTGCAACTTTTTATCTCGCACGATATTTGCGCAGCAATTTTTTTAACGCGTTTTTTACGGAAAAAAAATGTTTTGTGCTTAAAAAAAAAAAAAAACAGTAAAGTTAGCCCAATGTTTTTGCATAATGTGAAAGATGAAGTTACGCCGAGTAAATAGATACCTAACATGTCGCCCTTAAAAATTGCACACACTCGTGGAATGGCGCCAAACTTCGCTACTTAAAAAATCCCCATAGGCGACGCTTTAAATATTTTTACTGGTTACATGTTTTGAGTTACAGAGGAGGTCTAGGGCCAAAATGATTGCTCTCGCTCTAACGTTCGCAGAGATACCTCACATGTGTGGTTTGAAAACCGTTTTCATATGTGGGCGGGACTTGCGTATGCGTTCGCTTCTGTATGCGAGCTCACGGGGACAGGGGCGCTTTAAAAAAAAAATAATAATTTTATTCTTCATTTTACTTTATTTATTTTAGTTTGACATGTTTTTCCGCCCTAAACATTTTTTTGATCACTTTTATACCTATTACAAGGAACGTAAACATCCCTTGTAATAGGAATATGGCATGACAGGTCCTCTTTACAGTGAGATATGAGGGGGGGGGGGGTGTCAATAAGACCCCACATCTCACCTCTAGGCTGGGAAGCCTGAAAAAAATACAAAAAAAAAAAACAACAATCCTGGCTTTGATCGTAGCGGTGAGTCGGTAGAAGCACCGGAGGGCGGCGGGGGGGGGGGGGGACATCCCCTCTTGCCTCCCGTAAGAATGATCAAGCGGCGGAACAGCCGCTATGATTGTTCTTATGGTGTAGGGAATCGCCGGCTGAAAAAGCCGATATCTGAATGATGCCTGTAGCTGCAGGCATCATTCAGATATCCCCGCACAAAGTCAGGGACGTCATATGACGGCCGGAGGGCGGGAAGTGGTTATTGCAGAGTATTGCCGGGCATTGCGGAGTATTGCCGGGCATTGCGGAGTATTGCCGGGCATTGCGGAGTATTGCCGGGCATTGCGGAGTATTGCCGGGCATTGCGGAGTATTGCCGGGCATTGCGGAGTATTGCCGGGCATTGCGGAGGGTATTGCAGAGCATTGCGGAGGGTATTGCAGAGCATTGCGGAGGGTATTGCAGAGCATTGCGGAGGGTATTGCAGAGCATTGCGGAGGGTATTGCAGAGCATTGCGGAGGGTATTGCAGAGCATTGCGGAGGGTATTGCAGAGCATTGCGGAGGGTATTGCAGAGCATTGCGGAGGGTATTGCGCAGAGCATTGCGGAGGGTATTGCGCAGAGCATTGCGGAGGGTATTGCGCAGAGTATTGCGGAGGGTATTGCGCAGAGTATTGCGGAGGGTATTGCGCAGAGTATTGCGGAGGGTATTGCGCAGAGTATTGCGGAGGGTATTGCGCAGAGTATTGCGGAGGGTATTGCGCAGAGTATTGCGGAGGGTATTGCGCAGAGTATTGCGGAGGGTATTGCGCAGAGTATTGCGCAGGGTATTGCGCAGAGTATTGCGCAGGGTATTGCGCAGAGTATTGCGCAGGGTATTGCGCAGAGTATTGCGCAGGGTATTGCACCAGGGTATTGCACCGGTGTATTTCAGAGTATTGCACCGGTGTATTTCAGAGTATTGCACCGGTGTATTTCAGAGTATTGCACCAGGGTATTTTGCAGAGTATTGCACCGGTATTTTGCAGAGTATTGCACCGGTGTATTTCAGAGTATTGCACCGGTGTATTTCAGAGTATTGCACCGGTGTATTTCAGAGTATTGCACCGGTGTATTTCAGAGTATTGCACCGGTGTATTTCAGAGTATTGCACCAGGGTATTTTGCAGAGTATTGGCAGGGTGTATTGCAGAGTATTGGCAGGGTATAGCACAGGGATGGCTGAGCAGGGATGGATGGATGGATGGATCTGTGACTGCAATTGTCACAGATCCAGCCCACAGTGCTGCTGCTGCCATCCGCTCCCTCCCCCTCCCCTCTCACACTGTACCGATCGGTACAGAGAGGGGAGGGAGGAACCGGCGTCATCAAATGACGCCGGTCTGTTTACAAGTGATTGCTCCGTCATTTGACGGAGCGATCACGTGGTAAACGGCCGCTATCAGCGGCGATTTACCGCGATTCGTGATCCGCCGGGTCCTCTGGACCCGGCGGTCACGGAGTTTCCCGTGTGTGCGCCCCAGGGGGCGCGCGGGAGCGCGATTCTGGGAGGACGTTATATAACGTCCTCCCAGAGTTAAGCAACCACCCTGCCGCCGTTATTTGTCGGCAGGTGGTTGTTAAGTGGTTAAGCAGAGAAAAACCAGATGTCGCAAATATGAAACCACAGCCGGAGATTTAGAAGAAAGGCAATTGACTGCAAAGGCCACTCCCTTGTTATCAGTGCTTACTAACAACCTCCTGTTGGCAAAGAAGGGACCCCAAATCTCCAAAGATACGATTACCGGGAACAATTCTAGTAATACTATATTTTTACAGAAACCATTAATGACCCACCTGGATGGCCAGGCGGACGCACACCAACGGTTCCCCCAGACAGCGCCAAACCCAACTGAACCAGCTGCGTCAGTAGATAGATTAAAGTCACTGTCGAGTATAAACTCCTCCTGCCACATTGCCTTCCCATTAAAATGCTCCAAAAATTGTAACCAAACCAACAAATCTTGTTTGATATTTGATGACAATCTAATATGAGTGGAAGGGTTTTTAATACCTGATATAGCCGTTTGGAAAAAACCCTGCCCATTGGCAAAACTGGTAGCGAATTCCAACTGCCCCAGAAGGAATTGCATTTCTTTTAAAGTTACTTTAGACTTTCTCAGGAATAAATGTATCATCTGGGACAAGCGATACGTTTTTTCATCTGGCAACCTAAATTCTATAGCGACAGAATCCAAAGTAATTCCCAAAAACTCAATACAGGATGTAGGCAAGATTTTCTCTCCAGCCAACGGAATCCCCAAATCTTTACAAACCAGCTGAAAATAGGACAATAGTTGAAAATAGTTGCTAGAGCCTTCAGGACCCAGAAATAAAAAATCATCTAGATAATGAATAAGATACTGAGAGCTAGACACCATACTTACCACCCACTCTAGGAAGGACGAAAAGGCTTCAAAATAAAAACAAGATGGTGAGCAACCCATAGGCAAAGCTTTATCAAAATAAAACTGATGTTAAAAACAAATACCTAAGGAATTAAAGCAATTTGGATCCAAAGGAAGAAGAAGAAAAGCCGACTTAATGTCTGCTTTTGCCATTAAACTATTTTTACCCAATAAGCGAAGCTTATCCACTGCGGCATCAAATGACGTGTATGACACTGACACAGCATCTGTGTCAATTTGGTCATTTAGAGAGCTGCCCACAGGAAATGAGAGATGGTGTATGAGCTGATATTTATTCGGTTCTTTCTTTGGGACCAAACCCAAAGGGGAAATTCTAAAATCCAAAAATGGGGTTTGGGCAAAGGGGCCCTCCATCCTACCAGCCTGAATTTCCTTAGATAATTTGTCCCGTACCAACTGAGGTGCATCCCTAACTGATTTTAAATTCTCAACTACTGAACAACCAGAACCCTGAAAACTAGGGAGCTGGAAACACACTGTAAAGCCATCAATTAGCATGGAGGCCATCTGCCGGTTTGGATAAATGCGTAACCATGGCAGCAGTCTTGGGAATATCACCGGAGTGACTGCCTTTTGAAAAACCCTCCCTAGGGTGCGCTTGGAGCCTTCGAAAACACTTTGATATCAGGTGATTCCTAGAGCAAAAAGCGCACTCATGCTTGTACTTGCATGACGTCATCAATTTACACTGTGAATCATTGAACGCAAAACACAATCCTTTTTTGTAAATGGAGGGAGGGGCGGTCTGATTTGACATAGCCATTACTGTGGGGCGCCCAAAAGACTGTCTCTGGGGCAAAAACAAATTTAGCCAAAGGCCAACATCCTTGGAACCCCACTGTAATGATGGCTGCACCGCCAACTTTTGTCTGAAAGCCTCGTCATAGGTCAACCATGACAGGCCACTAAAACTCCTGTAAGCTTCCAGGATAATATCAATATGTTGGAACAACAGAGGGCTTGGCTCAGGAAATTTTTCACAGAGCACACTAGAATATATTGAAAAAGCCTGCAACCAACTGTAAAATTACTTAATGAGAGGTCTGCAACGCTCATGATCAGATTTATCATCCTTCCTCTCATATTTAGATTCTCTGAAAGCAGGAAGAATTGTGTTCAAATCTACATAATCACGTTTCCATATTTTCTCTTTAACAGCCAGAGACAAATGGAAACCTAATGGTGACAGCAAACAGGGCACTCTTTATCAGTCCTGTCAGGTACACTAAATGTATTGCAAACACTAGAGTCCTTGGGTAGAAGGAGAGCGGGCTGAGGTGTATGCTGAGGGTAAGATGTCACTGCTGACCAAACCCCTGCTACAGTATCCCCACCGCCCTTCTGTGACACAGATTGAGCCTTAACAATGGAGAGCAACTGCTCCAAAACAGACCGTACAGACAGTTGAGATGTATTCACACACTCACCATCCGGCCCCTGAGCTCCGCTGGCTCCAGGGGCTGACATGGGCGAAGTACACCGCACAGGGATACTGCCGGTTCTCTGCTCCTCCTGGCGGGATGATGCTCTGGGCCTGCGTCCTTTCCCACCGCTGCGACCGGAGCCCGGTTGTCCAATGGGCAGCTCTGACTGTGGGGGGAATTCCATCCTCTGTCCTCTGCTGCCGGTACTGCACATGCGTGCCGACCCCTGTAAGACAAAAAAAAAAGCTCCATCCGGGCACCCGTCAACCGCTGCGGGCGGAACTGGGCTTGGATTCCACCTCCCTGGGCGTTTCCTCTTGCTTGTCTGGCGGCCCATAGACACCTCCTGCGCGACCTCCGGAACCACAACCTTGGTAGCCGCCACCTCCATTTCCAGACGTACGCACCGCTCGGTCCAGACACTGTGCTGCTTCCTTCAATGCCCGGGTTAGCAGGTAAGGTAAGGCACTGCCGCAGCCAATCCTCTCGCTGCCTCCGCTCTCTCCAATAGCTGATGAAGTAAAGCCTCCATATTGATGAAAAAAAACCTGACAGAGCTTCGCCTGCTGATCTTCCTCTGGCAACTGGCACTGACCCACTCAGAAACTGGCCCTTAAATAGGCCATAACTGCCTTCTAGAATAATCCCTAAACTGTCAGCTGACCTTTCTAACCAATCCCAGCTTAACCTTTCAACCTTCCAGAACCCTCTAAAAACACCTGACCTGACTGACCAATCCTAACTCTAGCTGCTAACCTTCTAAAACTTCACCTCTATTTGACCTCAATAACCCACTGACCTCCTTAACCCTTACTGTCCCTTGACCTAGTCACCACCAGAGCTAGCTAAAATATAACTACACTTCAATTATGCCGATGCCGTGACCCCATGGCGAAAGGGGGGCCTAAACGGCTATCCCTTTTCTTCCCCATTATAAAAACTGTTCTTTCTGCCTGGAAACTGGAGTTTGTCCATAGCAACCAAAAAGTGTGCCTTTTACGTCAAGTGGTTTTAGACCAGCTAGAAAACAGCGATAAAAAATTTGAATCACTTGCAGAATTGAGCGATAGCGATTTGTGGGGAAATTCGTCATCACTTACTGAAAGTAATGACAGCGACAATTCTGCAACTGAGCAAATTTCAGTGTTTTTTGATTTGATTACATTATTGAATAATTTTTATTATTATATTATTTATTATAATATAATTTATGATTTTGTGTTTCAAACTTTATCATACCCGGGATGTCTACTAGACTCTTTTTTGGACAGATTTAAGTGTGTTATTCCTAAGAATTACAGGCCTACAATATAAAACACCAAATTTCCATGCAAAACATTGTACCGCTTTGAGCATCAAAAATCTGACATAATCGTACCGCCAGGGAGGTTAAACACATTGCGAGAGTTTTTCTAAAACTGGTGCACACAGAATCTGGTGCAGCTGTGCATAGTAACCAATCGGCTTCTATCTTCAGCTTGGTCAATTAAGCTTTGACAATAAACTCAATGTGAACGTGGGCTTATTTGACATGCCAAATCAGCGGCTATGACCGGCAATAGCACCGTCCAAATCAGTGCAACGCCGCACCGATTTCCAAAAGGAGTTCATGTACTACTTTTGGCGACTTCGGGGGGGCAATTTGAATAGACATCTGTGCAGGAACCCGCACAGGTGTCTATCAAATCGCCCCCCCGAAGTCGGACTGCATTGCTGGTTTGAAATCATCCGAGTTCAGCTGATTTCACACGATTTCTAACCTGCAGCAATGTGAACCTAGGCTAAAACCTAGAAGCTGATTGGTTACTATGCAAAGCTGCACCAGATTCTTTGTGCATCCGTTTTTAGTAAATTTCCCCCGCTGTGCTTACTACCTTCAAGCCAATTGTCTGCTTTCTGGGGCAAGTGATTCAGGCAGTTGTAAAGCCCGAACATCTGTTCGCTAATCTTCCCTCTGGTGAATGATCCCAGAAGCGACTAGCATTTTCCCTTATCTGGGTTCAAAGCTGTCATTGCACTGATTACTTTTTTTTTTTTTGTGACACTTTATTCAAGTTTATGTACTACAGTGACATGCAGTGTTGTGCGTAAAAGTATAAGACACGGCAAGAGACCTCAGTTCAGTGACATGGGGGGTTATTTACGAAAGGCAAATCCACTTTGCACTTCAAGTGCAAAGTGCACTAGAAATTGCACTGAAAGTGCACTTGGAAGGGCAATCGCTGTAAATATGAGGGGTAGATCTGAAATGAGGGGAAGCTCTGCTGATTTTATTATCCAATCATGTGCAAGCTAAAATGCTGTTTTTTTATTTTCCTTGCATGTCCCTCTCGGATCTACAGCGACTGCACTTTCATGGTAGCCAATCAGCTTCTAACTTCAGCTTGTTCAATTGAGCTATAACCAAAAATAAAACCAGAAGCTGAGTGGTTTCTATGCAGAGCTGCATCAGATTTTGCACTCTCCAGTTTTAGTGAATCAACCCCAATGTGTGAATATAATCCTCCGTTTTCTGCAAAGGATGTGATTTAGACTGTAATGCTGATCCAGACAAGTTGAAACGGGTCATTAGTTTGCATCAACCTTTTTACAAGCAGATCAAATATTTCTTCTGCATTCTTCATATATGCAAGTGCAAAGATATATCTTCATCATCGTAGTAGCGTTTATACACACAGTAATATAAAAAGTTGTAACCGGCTATGAACATTTTTCTTTAGACCTCACGCACACGGGTGTATTAAAATAATGTAAATAATATAAGCTGGATTCTTCTGAGAGCTGTCAAAAAATAAATGGAAATTTTCAGCACAAAAATGCTTGTGTTGGTGCGTAATTCTGCGCACTTGTGTATTTACAGGTATATGACATTGTAGAAGCACATGTGAGTAATCTCATTCTATTGGCTAGAATAATCTTTAGTTGTAACCAGTAAAATGCATTTACGCACGTTTATGTGCATTTGGATGCGTTTACGAGAAAACGATGCCAGTAAGCTTCTCTCAAAACGCAGATTTGGGCCATTTATTTTCCCCCTCTGAACGCTGATCTGAAATGCATATCTAAATAAATTTTAGATATGTATTCAGATTGAGCTGGCAATTTTTTTTTCTGCCTGTGTGCAAGACTGCAGATAGAAAACCTCCAGAGGGATGAATGAAAACTCTATTTCTGCTTTGCTGGCTATTCTGCTGTTTAGTCATAGTTCTGGTATGATACTGTGTTCCCCCCCCTAATAATTGGTGGTGATGAGAGCCAAAGATTGAAATTGCCAAATGAAAGTCTGAATAAGTGACTGTATAATTTTGGCTCTGTCAGTGCTATATACCTGCAGATCTGTAGGAGCATAAAGGATTGATTTGCATGGCCCTGCCTCCAGATAAAGGCTTTTTAGAAGCCACCTTTAAAGTGGTTGTAAACCCTTACATACCACTTTAACCTACAGGTAAGCCTAGATTAAGGCTTACCTGTAGGTACTACAAATATCTCCTAAACCTACACGGTTTAGGAGATATTTGCAAAAAAATGGCACTGCTGTCTACGGCGCATGCGCCGTACACAACGTCGCGCAGGCGCACTGACCGTGAGTCAGGAAGCCGTGAATGGCGGCACTCACGCATGCGCGCGAGTGGCGTCACGTGGCTCCGGCCAGTCCCAGAGCCGTGTTTGTCGCCCCCCCGGAAGAAGAGGGGTAAAGATGGACGCTCACTGCCATGGAGGAAGACGGCAACATCGCGGGCTTCTACTGCAGGTAAGTGTCACATAATGGGCTACTATGCGATGCATAGTAGCCCATTATGTTTTACCTTTGCAAGGAAACAAAGAGGAAGTAAACCCATTAGGGTTTACTTCCTCTTTAAAGGCGATATATAAAATAAAGTTTATTATTTATAAGCAAATTAAATAGGGCCACTTTCACACTAGTGTCCTTTGTTCTGCCTCAACAGGGGACTGATCTCCTGCTGTGTCGGATCAGAACAGAAACAAAAATTACATATATAATCCCTATGGGTGGCCAGATGTAAGCAGATGTATGCCCGCCTATTTCCACTCACATTCAGTCTGGTCAGGGAAAACAGACCTTTGGCATTCATACTGACAAATGGACTCATATGTGGGCAGATAGACAGGCATATATCCAACACTCATAAGTATAAATTGTAGTCAATTTTTGATCTCTGTAATTACGGGTCAAAAACTGATTGCCCTAAGGTCAAATAGGCCCCTAAACAGGTTTCTACCTCCAGATGGTATGGAGTATATAATGTGCAGCATAGTGGACAACATAACACACTGCAAGAGATCTCATTGCAGCGACATGGTGTGGAAATGCACATTAATGGTTAGTAAAATCAAGATTATTGTGATTTACTAAAACTGGAGAGAGCAAAATCTGGTGCAGCTTTACATCGTAGCCAATCAGTTTCTAACTTCAGCTTGTTCCATTAAGCTTGTCAAAAAACCTGGAAGCTGATTTGTACATAGTGGACAATGTGTTTTCACTTTATAATGGGAAGGGTCTGAACAAGAAGCTTTATGGCAGAAACACCAGTTTTTCTTTTAATAAAATCTGCGGATTGAGCCCTGGTTCACACTGGTGCGATTTCACATGTCAAATCGGCAGCATTTGCCGGAAATGGCACCGTCCTTTTCTGCACCGATTTCAAAAAGTAGTTTCTGTACTACTTTTTTGCGATTTCGCCCGCGATTTACATTGACATCTGTGCAGAAACCTGCACAGGTGTCTCTGTAATCGCGGCCGAAATCGGGACTAACAAGCGGGAGTGAAATTGTGCGAGTTCAGCTGAACTCGCACGGCTTTATTCCCGCAGCCCAGTGTGAACCTGGGCTTAAAGTGGTTTTAAGCCCTTGCATATACCCAAAAGGGGGACACCAGCGGAAAGCAGCGATGCAAACAAAAAAGGTTGGAACTTGCATATTCCCAGTGAAGTGATTAGCCTCAGGTAATACATAGAGATGAAACTAATCCTCCTACATACGTTGTATCTGTTTACCTACACCCTCTCTTCTCTACAGCCATTCAAAATGCAAAATTTGTACACCTTTACTAAGCTTTCAGAAAGCAGGGGGTGGGGAGCTGAAGTTACACTCCACATTGCTGATTGAGAACGTATTGCAGGGAAGGGACACCCCCCCCCCCCTTTACACAGTACTGAGGAATAGAATTGAGGCTGTCAACTGCAGGCTGTGTGCTGGAGCACCCTCCCATGTTACTTTTATTCTGTTGGTGTCAGGAAAACTTGTCAGAAGTCACTCATGTACATGGCAGAGGAACGAGGCAGCAGACAGAAATGGCAGTGTTCCAGATTGAGACAAGTACACACTATAGAGGGATGTGCTCTGTTCATATTTCATGTCTGAGGTTTAAACCACTTTACTTTCAGCTTAGTTCAGCTAAATATATTCCAGGCAATCAAAACAAAAGATGTTCAAAGTCTTAAGCCTAGTACACACGGCCGAGAATCTCGTCAGGAAAAAACACGTCGTTTTTCCTGACGAGATTCTTGACAAGAATCTTGTCCCGGCCGAGTGTACACACGCTCGATTCAAAAGAACCGCCGTTCCTTTGAATGGAACGAACGCGGTGACGTCATCGACTATGACGAGCGTGCGCTCGTCACATTCGATTCCGCCATCTTGCTACACCCTACCTATGCCTAGGAAGCTACCACGCATGCGTCAGTCATTTTGAGCATGCGCGGGTTTCCACGGCGACAGGTAAGCGTACACACTCTCGGGTTTCTCGTCGGGAAACAGGCCGACGAGAATCTCAACGAGAAAATAGAGAGCAGGTTCTCTATTTTTCTCATCGAGATTCTGGCCAGTTTTCTTGACGAGAAACCTGAAAGCCTCGTACACACGGACGGTTTTCTCGGCAAGAAAGCTCTCCCGGCAGTTTTCTTGTCGTTTCTTGACGAGAAAACCGGACGTGTGTACGAGGCTTTACAGTTTGTGTTTCTTTAGAAAGCAGACAGAACCTGAATAGAAAAGTTTGTCCCTTGCTTACTGCTCCTTAAAGCACAACTGCATGCTCCTCACGCCCCCAAACGTATGACTGCAGGGCCTAGAAACATACTACATAAATTAGGCTGAATAAATGGACACATTTGAATATTTTTCACAGGTAAGCCTGCAGTTGAAATTTTAAGACTGAATATTCAGATCTTTTCAAAAGCCCAGTTGGATCATATTCTGAAATCTTGCCATTTGTATTTCATACTAGTTTGATTGATTTATACATATTTTCATATGAATACACAGTTTACATTTTCAGTCTTTCTAGGTACCATAGATTAACCTTCTTACCACCACCTTGTGTTAATCTAGTTTTATAGCACTATATTTGGTACATTTCACAAACTTTACATTGGTTTGCTGCCCTTTTGCCTCTCGCAGAGCATGCAAAAAGGTTAAGCCAGATTGTCAAGCATAAGCATGTTAAAGAAACCTTTAGCATTTACTGTAACCATCATGTATCCGTATTCTCTGCATACTTCAGTGGCCAGGAAGATTGGATAGAAATGAGAGCCCGGACATTTGACAGTCAGATTTTCCTTATCAGATTTTCCTTATCAGTCAGTAACAGACTGCCACCTCAAGGTACTTGCATACCTATAGATTTTATTTAATGGATAACAGGTCTTACAAACTTATTTCAGAGTTGCTTTGTGTTTTCCTTTCTTTACCCTTATTGGCAAAAAATTTTTTTTTTTTTTCACCTTCAGTTCATAAAAAAAAAATACATGAAAAGTCAAAATAACATGTTAAAAAGGAAATTGTTGGGAAACTATAACCAATTCCTTACCGGGCCTATTCTGGCACTCCTCCTACATGCAAAAATCATAATTTTTTTGCTCGAAAATTACTCGGGACCCCCAAACACTATATATGTTTTTTTTTAGCAGACACCCTAGGGAATAAAATGCAATTTTTTATCTCGCACAGTATTTGCGCAATAATTTTTAAAAAACAAACGGTTTCATGAATTAAAAAATAACAAAACATTAAAGTTAGCCCAATTTTTTTGCATAATGTGAAAGATGATGGTACGCCAAGTAAATAGATACCTAACATGTCACCCTTCAAAATTGCACACGCTCGTGGAATGGCGCCAAACTTCGGTACTTAAAAATCCTCATGGGCGACGCTTTAATTTTTTTTTACTGGTTACATGTTTTGAGTTACAGAGGAGGTCTAGGGCTAGAATTATTGCTCTCGCTCTAACGTTCGCAGTGATACCTCACGTGTGGTAAAAATGTATTGTTAATTTTACTTTAAACTTTTTACTTTGACACTTCAAATAATTTTTTTTTTTTTTTTTAATCACTTTTTTTATTTCTATTTTATGTAAACATCCCTTGTAATAGGAATAAGCATGACAGGACCTCTTTACTGATCATAGCGGTGAGTCGGTAAAAGCACCGCAGGGGGGGGCATCCCCTCTCACCGCCCGTAATAACGATCGAGCGGCGGAACAGCCGCTATGATCGTTCTTACGTTGCACAGAATCGCCGGCTCTAAAAGACGATATCTGAATGATGCCTGTAGCTGCAGGCATCATTCAGATATCCCGGCTCAAAGTCAAGGACGTCCAAGGACGTCCGTCCGGTATGAAGTGGATAATATTGCCAACTCCAATTAACCTGAATGAATGAAGCCTCCCTCTACTGAAAATAGTAGATTTGACTATATTAAGGGAGAGCATAGTTATAACTTGGGGAAAAAATATACAAACGAAGTCTGTTTCTTTTCTTCCCTGGTGAACTATGACAAAGGAGAGAAATGGTCCAGGGCAGCTTTATAGATACAATAAACTGTTAAAATTGATGTATTCTCTAAAAGGAAATATAATATAAACATAGAAATATGCCTATGGGTTTTCATTGACTTGTATTGGGTACTAATATCAATTTGATTGGGAATGTATTATGGATTCAATGAAGTGCTCTCTTTTTCAGCCAGTGGAGGTGTCCAGTGAGGATTTCTATGCAGTCAAGGCAATCTGGCAAATCATACATCGGTTAATGAAGAGGTAAGTTCTCCAGCTGAGTAATATAAATAGCATTTTCTTCTCCCCCACTTTAATATGTTCTGCTAACAGAGTCCTCTGTGCTGTTTTCACTTCACCAGCTATTACTTTACTGGAATGATGTACAGTGGCTATAAAAAGTCAACACACCCTGTAAAAATGCAAGGTTTTTGAAATGTTAAAAAAAAAAAAAAACAGACCAAGAAAATTTGTGAGTCATTTATCTTGATCTGATTTTCTTGCATCTCAAAAACCTGGCATTTTCAAAGTCGTAAACCTTCATACCAATCGTCATGGGAATCAGACCTGGGTGAGCAGATAGAGGAGGTGTCAACCTTGGTACATAAAGGAATAATCAATACCTCTTTAGTAGAAGCGAACTATAAGGTGCTATCCAGATGGTATGTTCCGGCGAGGTTAGCAAAAATCTTTTCTGAAGCCCCCCCCCCCCCCCAATGTTTCCGTGGCTGTGGCCAGGTGGGAAATATGTTTCATGTTTGGTGGTCTTGTCTGAAGGCCCAAAGATTTTGGATCAGCGTATTCAATTTAATTTATTCAGTGACAAGACAGAACACCCAAAAATCCCCAAATTTCTCTTTTCGCTGACCTCTCGGATGAGATCCCCAGGCACCTCCAAACTAGGGTGACCACGTGTCCCAGATTGCCTGGGACAGTCCCGCATTTTGCAGGTCTGTCCCGGGCACATTCATTCCAGGACAATACAGTGTCCCGGAATGAAACTGACACAGCCATCCCCCAGGCCAATCTGATGCCCCCAAAAAAGGCTGCCACATCACCACTTTACTCACTGACCGTACTTGTCCTGGCCAGGAAAGCCTGGAGGAGCACAATCCTGCCCCCTGTTTGTGATTGGAGAAATCATAAATCCTGCCTCTTGTGTCCAATCACTGTGCTGTGATTCGTTACAGCACAAGCTGATTTTTGGGAAGGGAGGGTGTCCCTGAATGGTAGTTTGGAAATGTGGTCACCCTACTCCAAACCCTTATCTTTTTCATATTTACAGCAGCTAAAATCACGATAGCACGAGCATGGAAATCGCCCATGATCAATATCGCGCTGGTTAAACACAAAATATCCTGGACTAAGATTAATGAAAAACGAACAAGTATTTTTAGAGACAAGCAAAACAAATTTGAGAAGGTATGGAGCCTCTGGATTAAATACCTCCTGGCCTGTTAGGGGCTGGGGGCGCCCTGTGGTCGGGGACCCGGATCGAGAGGACCGCTGTTTACCCACCACCCCCACCCCCCTTTTTTTTTTTTTTCTCTCTCCTTTTATCTCTTCCTCTATCTCTTTTTACCCTTTTAGTAATCACCAATGTTTTTTGACTAAAAGTCTATTTAAAATAAAAAAACTGGCATTTTTACAATGGTGTGTAGACCTTTTTATATCCACGTAATTCTCCTCTTTGGATCTAGAGGAAGGTCACTGTGTTTTGCAGCTCTTGTATAAAGTGGAAGGTGATGGAAACTTTCACACAAGCCAGTAAGTCCAAAAATGTTCTATCCTAATCGTACAGGACACAGGTAAAGTGTTCATACACCATGGGTTATACTGTAGGTGTGTACCTTCAGCTCATTGGACACTGGCAAAGCTTTAGAGAACATGCCTCCTGGGTGCCTCCCCTATAACCCTACCCTACTCCATGTGTCCTAAGTTTTGTGCTAGTGTCTGAAGGTGATGAACCATTTCTCCTTCACAGATTAACTAGTTTACTTTTTTCTTTTTTTAATTTTTTTTTTATTATTATTATTTTGTGTTTGAAATCTTCAGTCAGCCCTCACTGTCCTCTTATGCCAACACAGAAGCATTGTTTCTGGATCACTGCAACTTTGGTAAACCTTTGGAGTTGTACCTGGTCCCCGCAGTATGGGGCTAGTCTGCAATGTTCACCTTGACCCTTTGTTCAGTTAGCTGCAGAGTGCTATACAGATCCAGGGTCGGTCTTTGCAAAAAAATAGGCTATTCCTGTAGTTGATCCTGCTGTCTCTGTCCTACACAAACATCTCACTGTACTTATTAAAGAAGTTCCTTCTTTCAAAGATTCTGCAGGCAAAAAGTTTGAGCCGATCTTAAAGGCTCTCTTTATGCTTAAAGGTCCAGCCCTGCAACCAGATCTTGCTGCCATTTCAGTATGTCAAACTGCAGCCAATTGTATTTCAGGATCATGCTGTTGCAGAGCAATTACAACAATTTGAGGCAGTACCATTCACTCTATTCCATTCAAGACATTTCCAACAAAACATCTGGTCAACCTGGAAGAAGCGAGCTCCTTCTCTTGATTTGCCTATGCTACCCTATCACTGGTAAGTTATCACAACAGACGCAAGTCTCTCTGGCTTGGTTAATCATGTTCCAATCCCTAACAGTTCAAGGGACATGGTCACTGGGGAAACCAAGCTCCCCATTACCATTTTGAAGCTTAGAGCAGTCCAGATGACCCTGCAGCACTGGATCCCCCCTTCTGAAGGAACACTCAGTCAAGGTCATGACTGTGGCCTACATCATCCATCAAGGGGGTGTCTGGAGCCTTGCTGCCTTGAAGGAAGCAAACCAGATAACCTCACTGACAGAAACTCGTTGTCCAGTGATCTCTGTAATCTACATCCCAAGTGTGGGCTACTGGAAAGCGGATTACCTCAGCTGCCATTGCCTGGATCATCCAAATGTCTTCAATTTGATATGACAAAAAAGGGGGATTCTGTATGTTGACATCCTAGCCTCCAGATTCAACAACAAACTACCTCTGTTGCCAGAACCAGGTATCCTCTAACTCTAGCCTCAGTTGCCTTGGTAATCCCCTGGTCTCAGTTCTGGCAAATTTACATCTTCCCTCCAGTATGAATGCTGAAGTTTCTCTCACTAGCATTCTAAAGCTGGGTCTTCTACCCTTGCAAATCTCAGGTTTTGTAACAAGTATCAAAAGGAAGGGAGACCAGTGTTCCATACTGTACTCCAAGACATGGAGTTTATAGGCAAGTCAAAATTCCTCTTGTTTGGGCCTGTTGGTTATCGTTGCCGCATTGTGGCCTACTTTTCTTATTCATTGCCTGGGGATGTTCTATGGTGTATGAATACTCTGCCTTTGCAATGCATTGTACAATCGAAAAGGAGTGGTGTAGAATATAGGGGAGGTGCTCAGGTAGCTTGTCTGCTAAAGGTTTGCCAGTGTCCAATCGCCTGAATACTCTACATATGTTCAGTACTGTAATGGAATTTACAGGTAAGCAAAAAAATAAAAATTTCTCATTAAACCCCCCCCCTCCCCCTTTTTTGGTTTCAATAGAGGTTCCTTAGGTAAAAATCTGTTTTATTTGTTTTGGTTTGTAGGTATTTCTGCATCTGGTACCTGTCCAGTACTTTTATTTATTTTTTACAAAAAACAGTTCTTGCAATGCAAAAGGAACTTGGCAAAAGGGCAAAAAAAAATCAGACAGTAGCAACAGACTATACAGAAAACGCATAAAGATCAACTTGTTTACAGCAATAAAATAGTCATCTCATACACTGTAGGATTACTGCATAAGACTTCAGGATCACATGTCCAGAGTACACATGTATAAGAGAGATTTTAGCTCCTTTCAGGGGGAGAGGGGAGCAGATGCCTGTCTAATACAGGTATTTGCTCCCACTTACGGCGATCGATTGCCACAGAATCCGCGGCGATCTACGTCATCGGTCTGATGCTCCATCCACCGAGGCAAGTATGAATCAAAAAGAAAAAGAAAACCTATACTTCTCTTTTAAACGAACAGCACAGAAATGAATCTCAAACCCCCCTACATATGTTATGTGACAGAATATCTGTCTAGCTGAGACTGCCATCAATCAGGGCAGCTGGCGGTTCCTGACTTGGAAGTCGTGATGACGCGCTGCCCCGACTGATGGCAGTGACGTCAGCGGAGAGCGGACTTCAGCGGAGAGCTGAAAATGGGTCACAGGAGTGCAAAACGAACTGCACTCCTGTGACCCAGAGGAGAAGTCCAGCCTTAAAAGCTCAGACTGGACTTCTCCTTTTAAGTGCTCGGAGCAACAGCCGTAAGATGGCAGTACACGTGTGAGGAGTAAATTGTTCTTCATCTAACTGACCCGTAATGCAAATTTTTGGATAAAAGTGACAAATTGGTGGCAAAAATTGAATTGATAGTACCCAGGACAAGTTTCCAATATCCAACAAGTTTTGGGCATTTTCAAATCCTATGAATCGATGTGCCATTGCCAATCTCGCATATAGTACATAGCTGAGAATCCCTTCTGTGCCAGCAGGAATGTTTTACTCTTTCGTCCATGGACCGACACAGATTCTCTATTGACAAAGTGGGTATTATCCGTTAATTAGGAGTGCCTAGGCAGAAAAACTTGTAAAAAGTGTTGCATCACACCTTCTACAGTACCGCCCAGGGGGCGGACCCTCTGGGTATACCCTCTCAGTCTGCATCTTCGCAGATCAGTTTTTTTCTGTCTAGCAAGGAGTAGGACATGGCTCCCTTCGGGCCCATTGGTCCGGGGAAAAAAGAGATATATATATATATATATATATATATATATATATATATATATATATATATATATATATATATATATATATATATATATATATAATTTTTTTTTTTTTTTTTGGCTACATTTGTTGTTTCCTGCGATCTTCGATCAACTGCCGACTGGGTGACAGGCTGGATCCTCGATCCTTGTAGTCTCCCCAGTTTCGGCCATCGAGCGCGTGCCGACCCTAGCTACGCGCTGGGTTTTCCACGACATGCCCGTTGCTCCACGGGTGGCCGGTGAGCTTACGCTCCAAGGCTTGCATCGGACCGCTCAGCTTCGGCTGACCTTACGGCCGAGTCGCAGCAGCCTGTCCGGTGAGCGTCATGCTCCAGGGCATACATATGATCGTCCCTTCTGGGTCCAATCACAGCATGCCTGGCCAACAGTCACCTTCCGTGCGCGGACGATGATCTGTTTGGATGTCTTCCAGCAGAATACATGCAGGATAGGTAAGTAAAACTCCCCTGCCTCGGCTGAGTGATTTAGCTGGACATTCCTGGAGCGATCAAGTAAGTGGTTGTGGCCCCTTTCTTCCCTCTCTCCCTGCCTTTCCCTCCTCCCTGGGCTTCTAGCTAAAGGGTGCTGGGGGTCACCTAGGGGGTCCCACTGGAGCGGGGCTGGCTGTAACTAACATTTAAAAGAAATGTCATTTTTTCTTACCTGTGTTTGTGTCCTTCCACCTCCATGCTGTCGGCGCCCATTTTGAGGTGGTCCATGCCAAGTTTGGCCTCTTGTGACTGCCCGGCGGCCATCTTCCTGTGGTTCGGCCACACCCACTGGCCCCTATCAGCTGATCGGCGGCCATGTTTGTCCACCCTGTATGCAGATATTGCCGTTCGGCGGCCATCTTTTTGTGGGCTATGGCTGCTTGACCTCTATCTTCTGTCGGCGGCCATTTTCTTAGAGCCCACATTATCTTCCATACAGACGTTTTTGGCAACCATTTTTCGAGAGCCTCCGGCCTCTAGGGTGCATTACACTGGCGCGAAAATTCACACAGGAAGTGCTGATAAAAGAAGCAGACTGACACAGCAGCAGGGGGACAGCATCACAGGTGCAGCATAGCAGTACCTATCCAGGGTGGTGAGTCCTCTGGGTGACCCGGCCTCTCTGCAGCACAGGAGGGTGGCCTATTGATATCTTGCCTGGAGCCCTGTGAGTGTCAGCGTGTGGTCAGCATGGCATCTGAGCCAGATGTCTTCTCCCCTGAAACACCAGATTTAGCAGCTGGTGCCCCTGAGGTGTCTATGAACGCTATGACTGCAATCCTAGAGGCGTTTGCTGCCAGGGTGGAAGCAGCACACGGGAATACAGGGGGTAGTAAACGCCCCATCCCCTGCAAGCTTCTGGGGATAATTCTGGTGCAGAACCAGGTCCAGCTACGGCTCGGGGCCCAGATTCTGACGCATCAGAGACTGCAGACCGTGACCGGACAGTGAGAATGACTCAAAGTCCAGGTCAGTACGCGAGACGGCTTTGGTATCTGACCTTATTACTGCAGTGCGGGATCTGCTAAAATTGGAAAATACTGCAGAAGCAGCAGAGACTCCGGTCCACTTGGGTTTCATAGACCTGCCCGCACTGCTAAGGTGTTTCCTTGTGTGTCTTTTGATAAACTCTTATACAAGGAATGGGAGAACCCACTGAGGGTCTTTACAGCCCCAAAGAGGTTTGCGGTACGGTACCCCTTTTGAGGAGAGTTTTCTGAAGAAATGGACCTCTCCCCCCTATAGTGGACCTTCCGGTGTCCAGACTTAATAGAGCCACCACAATTCCTGTAGAAGGGGCTCCTGTTTTCTAGGACCCTGTGGATAAGAAGGCTGAAGCACTCGCTTGCTACCTATACTCAGTGGTAGGCTCGGCAGTACGCCCGGCATTGGCGGGGGCCCTAGTGTCTCACACACTTACTGAATGGGCAAGATTGCTACTCCAGGGGTTAAGGAGCGAGATGCTCCTCCTGATGAGATAACATTGGCCGACCTGTTGGTCCAGGGCCTTAGGTTTGTCTAAAACTTCGGTTTATGCAGTAGCAATACGCCGCCTGATCTGGCTAAAAGGCTGGTCTGCGGACCAGACTTCCAAGAAAGCCCTGTTGGATCTGCCTTTTAAGGGCGACAGACTTTTTGGGGCTTCTCTGGATGACATCATCAAGGATGCCACAGGAAGTAAAAGCACTTTGCTTCCCCAAATTAGCAAGGGTAAGGGGCCACGCCAAGGGCAAGGGCCCTCCTTTACTGCACACAAGTGGTTTTTTCGTCCCCCTAGGGCGACAGGGAAAAGACCCCAGGCCGATAAAGCGCCTGCCCAAGGACAAAAGCGTCCCTGGTCCCGCATACCCAATAAGCCTGCGGACAAATTTGCGTCCGCATGAAGGTCCACCACCACCCAGCTCTCGGGTGGGGAGACGTCTTCGCAAATTCGCGACTCAGTGGACAGCACTAATCTTCGACAGGTGGGTTTGCGAAGTAATCTCCTCAGGCTACAAGATAGAGTTTCTCTCTTGTCCACCGGACAGATTCAACACCTCCAATCTCCAGCTACTACCGACCCGTCGGGAGGCCCTGTATGGGGCGGTCCAGGGTCTACTGGAACGCGGGGTAGTTATTCCAGTTTCAGAACTGGAACGGGGTTTTTACTCAAATCTGTTCATTGTGCCGAAGAAGGAGGGGGTTCGTCCAAGCTTGGATCTCAGAGCCCTCAATTGCTTTGTGAAGGTACAAAGTTTTCGGATGGAGTCGGTTCGATCTGTAGTCACGGCTCTCCATCCGGGGGACTTTCTGGCCTCCTTGGACATCAAGGACGCATACCTGCATGTCCCCATATACTCCAGACACCAGAGGTTTCTGTGATTTGCTATCGGGAAGGACCACTACCAGTTTGTGGCCCTCCCGTTGGGCCTTGCCTCAGCACCCAGGACGTTCACCAAGGTGCTCGCTCCGATTCTGGCACTTCTAAGACAGAGGGGTATCGCTATCACAGGCTACTTATACGACCTTCTGCTGAAGGCCCCTTCAAGCTCAGAATTAGAGGTAAGCGTGTCCATTACCTGTCAGACTCTTCGAGACTGTGGTTGGATACTAAACACGCAAAAGTCAGTATTGGTGCCCACTCAACGCCTAGGGTACCTGGGGTTGATTCTGGATTCTTCAGAGGAAAAGGTATTCCTCCCTGTGGAGAAGTTGCAGACCCTCCGGGCTGCAGTACGGCAGCTGACTTCCAGGAATTGGTCGTCACTCCGTTTTTTTGCATGCGAGTGTTGGGCCTCAGGGTAGCCTCCTTCGAGGCGGTTCCATATGCTCAATACCACACTCGAGTGTTACAGAAGGAAGTTCTGTCCAGATGGAACAGATGTCCATCATCTCTGGATTATCAAATCCGAGTGAGCCACATAGTCAGGAGATCCCTGGTATGGTGGCTGACAGCACCGGCTATAATGGCCAGGAAGTCATTTCTTCCGGTTTACTGGATAGTGATCACGACGGACGCCAGCCTTATAGGTTGGGGGGGAGTCTGGGGTGTCCAGTCGGCGCAGGGTCGCTGGACCCCAGAGGAAGCCCTCCTGCCGATCAATGTCCTGGAGATCCGGGCGATCAAGCTGTGCCTCTTCAAATGGTCTGAGACTGCAAGGGCGTCCAGTCAGGATCCAGTCAGACAACGCCACAGCAGTGGCATATGTCAATCATCAAGGAGGAACAAGAAGCTCAGCTGCAGCATCGGAGATCGCTCGCATCCTGAAGTGGGCAGAGAGGAGCGTACCGGCACTGTCGGCCGTGTACATTCCGGGTGAGGAAAACTGGCAGGCGGACTACCTGAGCCGCCAGATGCTGGACCAGGGAGAATGGTCCTTACACTCGGAGGTGTTCCAACTCCTCTGCCAAAGATGGGGCACACCAGACGTAGATCTTCTGGCTTCCCGACTCAATCGGAAGGTATTGAGATTTGTGGCCCGGTCAAGAGACCCATGGGCAGACGCAACGGACGCGTTGGTAGCATCGTGGGGTCAGTATCGGCTAATCTATGCCTTCCCTCCCTTAAGGCTTCTTCCTCTTCTGCTCCGCAGAGTGGAGGCAGAGGGAATTCCAATGATCCTAATCGCTCCAGATTGGCCTCAGCGTCCTTGGAACGACGATCTAGTACGTCTGGTAGCAGACGTCCCCTGGCGCCTACCACTACGGAAGGACCTGCTATCGCAAGGTCCCATATTCCATCCTGCTTTACAGTCATTGGCTTTAACGGCATGGCTGTTGAGAACCAGGTTCTGAGAGACCGGGGCCTGTCAGACTCAGTAATCTCTACTATGAGAAGTGCTCGAAAACCGTCCTCTAGGAAGGTCTATCACTGCACTTGGAGGGCCTACATCTCCAGGTGTGAGGAAATGAAATGGCATCCGCGTACCTATTTGGTTTCCAGAATCCTGCTGTTTTTACAGCATGGGGTGGACCAAGGGCTTGCCCTAAGTACGATTTAAGGGACAGATATCTGCCCTGGCTTTGTTTTTTCAGCGACCCCTGGCGACTCACTCTCTCGTGAGTACATTTGTGCAGGGGGTCCGACAGGTGGCCCCTCCGGTCCGTCCCCCGTTACCTCCGTGGGACTTGAACCTGGTCCTCTCGGTGCTTCAGAAGGCACCGTTTGAGAATATTAGAGATATTCCCCTGTTGACACTTTCTCAGAAAGTGGTCTTTTTGGTGGCTGTTACGTCAGTTAGACGAGTCTCTGAGCTGGCAGCCTTGTCCTGCTCCTTATTTGATTTTCCACAAGGATAAGGTGGTGCTGCGGCCGCAGCCTTCCTTTCTTCCGAAAGTCGTTTCGGCTTTTCATCTCAACGAAGACATTGTACTTCCATCCTTGTGTCCTCAGCCGTCGAATCCTAAGGAGTCGGCGTTGCATTCCTTGGACGTTGTCCGAGCTTTGAGAATATACCTATCTGCTACTTCCCTGTTCCGGAAGTCAGACTCACTGTTTGTTTCGGTGGCTGGTCCCAAGAAGGGCCAAGCAGTCTCATCGGCCACCATCTCTAGGTGGATCCGACAGATAGTAATCCAGGCTTACGCCTTAAAGGGTCAGGCGTCCCCCTTTCCTGTCACGGCGCATTCAACCAGGGCAATAGGTGCCTCTTGGGCTTTCCGACATCAAGCGTCTGTTTCCCAATTATGTAAAGCGGCGACTTGGTCGTCCGCTCACACTTTCACAAAATTCTACAAAATTGATGTAGGTGCATCTTCAGATGCCTCTTTCGGCCGCAAGGTTTTGCAAGCGGCTGTTTAGAGTTGCAACTCCTCCGTTGGAGGAGTGCTGTTTTGTGTTTGTTTGGGGTGAAGTTTATTTTTATGCTGTTACCACCCCTCGTTTTTTCTCTGACACTGCTTTGGGACGTCCCACTTTGTCAATAGAGAAGCTGTGTCGGTCCATGGACGAAAGAGTAAATAGGATTTTTTACTCACCGTAAAATCCTTTTCTCTGAGTCCATGGACCGACACAGCACCCACCCCTCCTTTTAAGTTTGTACTGCTTTTTGACGAACTGATCTGCGAAGATGCAGACTGAGAGGGTATACCCAGAGGGTCCGCCCCCTGGGCGGTACTGTAGAAGGTGTGATGCAACACTTTTTACAAGTTTTTCTGCCTAGTCACTCCTAATTACTGGATAATACCCACTTTGTCAATAGAGAAGCTGTGTCGGTCCATGGACTCAGAGAAAAGGATTTTACGGTGAGTAAAAAATCCTATTTTTTGAGGGGTATGATATGCCCTATGTATGATGAGAGAACGGACCAGTCATCATCTGAAATGGTACTAAAATCTGATTGCCAATTTCTCTCCCTGGGAGGTTCAGACAGTTCACCAAGCACAGTGATAAGTATTGATAGACTTTTAGATTTCAGGCAAGTATGTGATTGAGCACGGAAGGTTTCGTTAGAGACCAGACTCTGTATTTATCCTGTGCCATTATGGCATGGTGTAGTTTGAGGTACTGAAAAAAGCAGCTATTAGGTACTCCCAAGTCCTTCCTCAACGTTTGAAAGTTCTTTAGAACTCCATCTTTGTAAAGCTGCATAATATACACTATAGGATACCATGTTGACCAATTATCGAACCCCTCTAAATTTAGCAGCTCAGAATAATTAAAATTTGCATAAGAATAAGGTATATCTAATATAACCTGAATACTGCGAAATAGTTTTTACTGCATGCCAGAGTTTTTGACTCACAGTTAAAGGTGGGTATGTGTTTATGCCTCTGGAATCTACCTGTTTCAAAACAATCAACCTATCTTTAGAAAATACAGAGGTTAGAATTGGTCTGATAGTTTGGTCCTTCGGGGATGCTCCAACCCACTAAGTGCTGAATATGTGAGTCAAGAAAGTATAGGTAAGGTTTAGGTATCACTACTATGCCAACAGACTCCTTTGGGTATTGAAAAGTATCTAGATTTATTTTTGGTTTGCACCACCACTTCCAGATCAAAGAATGAGTGTCACCTTTCTTAAAAAGGTATATAGAGTAAGCCACTAGGGGGCATTGTGCAAAAAATAAAAATAACATTTAATTTTAGAGGGTTGACTTTCAAAGTGACATCATTTGAGATATTTGGATGTATAGAAACACCTAGATATACAAAGATTCCACCAGTTTACCTGTCAATCTTTTACAGCTCACTTTGTTCAGGGTCATGTCAATGAAATCCAATGAGGAAGCTCTGTATTGCCCAGGGAGATGAAAGCATAGGTCCGTGGGTCTGAAACTTGAAAAAGAGGGTATTGAGGTGAGTTTAACTTCCATATTCCCCTCCCCTCCTGCTTTATCAGTGCATTGGAGCTCTCTGTTACCGTTTATATTCATGTTTCCAGATCATGTTTTGTGGATGTTGCTCTGGGAGATCCTAAAGTGGTTGTAAAGTCACATGTATTACTTTTGATTCTGTCTCTCTGTCTCTGTTTAGTACTGTGTGTTTTCCTAAAATTATAACGCTAAATACCTTCTTTGCAGAGCCCTGCTGTGCTGTCGTTTGACCTCCCTCTGCTTTCCTTCCTGATGTGAGTACAGTGGGAGGGGCTGAGATGAATGCAAGCTGGCAGAGAGAGGTCAAGTGTCTGCACAGCAGGGCTCTGCAAAAAAGTTTTTAGCAGTATAATTTTAGGAAAACACACGCTGTACTGAACAGGGACCTTAATGAGAGAAGATCAAAATAATTAATACATGTTTCTTTACAAGCACTGGAGCAGCTGCAGGGAACATAATTACACAGGCATGAGATGGGGGGGGGGGGGGGGCGATGGAGATTGGTTTGCTTACACACAGACTACAGAACTGAGGGGGGAGATGCTCTGAGGGGAAAGCAGGATGACGGGCATCTAAACTGACCTCGGTATCACGGATCAGCAGCCATGATAAACTTTATCAGTTGAAACCGGGAAAGACGAGAACGGGCAGGATCAACCGGGTATTGTACAACATAGAAGAGGAAATTTGACATGGCAAAAGCACTGTGCTATATCTCATGCCTTAAATGGCCAACAGCATGTGGTTTTTTGTTTTATTTTGTATTTTTTTTTTTTTTTGTAGTTTTAGGATTACAACTTTAGTGCATGTTTTGTCAGATGGGTTCCATGTATGTTCTTGCAGTAGATTATATCATACTTTGTCGCTGTAGTCTAATCGAGGCATTTGTAAACGAATTTAGTGACATTCTTTTCTTTTATCCAGATGCCATTTCACATCTTCAGAGGCAAAAAAAAAAATATGTTAAGTTAATATGGGCTTAAAGGAAACATGTGACGTGAGAAGTGTAAAGACTTTTATTGCTGGCCCCACTTTTGAAAATGCTGATTGCTTGACCTTTCTTTTTTTTTTTTTTTTTTTTTCGATTCAGTACTTTTTTTTATTCTTTTTCTAACAATACACATTTATACATACATTCCATACATTTTGTCCAGATACATTGTCTTCCTTCTAACATTCAATCCCTAAAAAAACAAAAAAACTGATGATTGCTTGGCCTTAATACTTGTATAATTGCTTCAGTAGTTTCACTTACCTGGAACAAATATACAGATCAGGTATTCCAACATTGGTTGCATTTCTTCTAGATGATTTTGAAATGATCGAAGTCAGAGGATTAGCATCACATACAGACATCTGTTATTTTTAGAATGTTAGCCCCTGTACATTTCTCAGCACAGGTTTCTTTTAAAACGAAACTCTAGGTAAGCAGCTGAATATACAGTTAAAATGTATACATATTTACTAGGTTACCTGGCTAAGTTTGTCTTTAATTGTATTTAGCCAGTTATGTAATGTACACACTTTTGGTACATTGCATAGCCAGCAGGTGATAACCATATTTTCTGTTTTAGCTTTGCAGATTCCAGTGTCATCTCTCTGCCTCCTGCCTGCCCATTGGACAATGACTCACCATCCTCTTCTGTGTCCAGTGAGTAGTTAGGTGACTCCAGGAAGTGGTGAAGCTGAACCAGAAAATGGTGATCTTCCTGGCAATGCAGTGTTGCAGGAGTCCTTAACCACTTCCCTATCAGAGCCATTTTTCCAGTTTTTGCACACATGTTATATTGCTAATTTTAGGCTTAAAAGTTAGTCAACCCTGGAACATTTATATACTTCTTGAAAGCAAAGACCCTAGAGAATATAATTGTGGTAGTTGCAATGTTTTTTGTGTCAAATGATCTTGGTGCACCTGTTTATCAAATGCAAATTTTCATTAACAAATGCACTAAAGTTAACTTTAGTGCACACAAATAAAATGTATTACCCAATTTTTTGGTAAAAGATGATGTTGCGACAAATGATAACGAACGTTTCAAAGCCTTAAAATTGCATCTGTTTTACTGTGGGAGACTTTGCTCTGCTCCTGGCCTGCTAGGATCCCAGGGCATCCATGCCATGGGGTACCTGGATGACCTTCTTTTGAAAGATTCCTCAGCCACAATCCTGTTTTCCAGCATTCAGAGGACAATCTAGTTCCTTCAAACATTTGGATGGGTATATCTTCAAGAAGCCTGCCCTCCAATTTTTCCATCATGTGAAGTATTTGGTGCTGAGCTTGGACATGTCCCAGGCCAATATCTTCCTTCCCCAGGAAAAGATTTCTTCTCTGAATCCTCGTACACATGGCCGGTTTTCCAGACGGGAAAACTGCGAGGAGAGCTTTTGGTCGGGAATCCCGGCCGTGTGTATGCTCCCTCGCAGTTTTTCCGACGGGAAAACTGCCAAAAACCGTCGGCCAAAAAAAGAGAACCTGCTCTCTTTTTTTTTTTTTTTTTCCCCCACCGGGGTTCCCAGCGGACATTTTCCCGGCAGTTTGTGGCAGTTTTCCTATGCGATGGAGCATACACATGGCCGGGATTCCCGGCCAAAGCTCTCATCTGAGTTTTCCCTAAGGGAAAACCGGACGCGTGTATGGGGGAAAAGTTACCGAGCAGGTTCTCGGCTTTCCCCTCAGGTTTTCCGATGGATCTTTTCCCGACGGAAAACCCGTTTGTGTGTACTAGGCATGAGGTCCAGTTCTTGGGTAAAACGGGCATCCCTTAACTTGCATCTTTATGAGGGTTCTGGACCCCAGGATGGCCTTCTTCCATGTGATTTTCTTTTTTCTTTTTTTTTCTTTGCTAAGTTCCACTGCAGACCTTTGCATCTCAACATTCTTTATGATGTGGGACAAGAAAATATTTTCCCTGGATCGCCCACTACTGCTATCCTGTCAGGTATGCTGGATTTCCAACTCTGCCCTAGAATTCAAGAGTTGTTTTTTTTTTCTTCCCTCTCCCTGGAAGTTGGTAGCGACTGAAGCAAGCCTGAAAGGTTGTAGTAGTAGGATCTACAACTCCCTGACCGTCCAAGGAACATAATCACCCCAGGCGTTGATGCTCCCTGTCAACATTCTGGAACTGAGAGCCATAAGACTGACTATCCTACATAGTCACCCAGTCCGGATGCATCCAGGCAATGGCCTGTGGCCTACATAAACCACTAGGGGGTAACAGAAGTAGGTCAGCCCTGAAGGAAGAGAGCCTGATCCTCTCCTGGGCAGAGAACCACATACCGTGGCTCACCACACTAAGCTGATCCAGCTGACAGCTCCTCAAGTTCTGTGTATGCCGGGTCACTGCGAAGTACACATCATCCGCTCTGAAGACCCTAAACAACCCAGCACTCCTGAGTTAGTGTCCTCAGAGCAGATGATCTGTACTTTGCAGTGGCCCGGCATACACAGGACTCAAGGAGTGGTCAGCTGTGCCATCTTAGTGTGGTGAGCCGCAGGAGCTTAATCTGGCCATTTCAGTTCTTCAAAAATCTCCCTTTGAACCAGATTGTGAATACCGTTTCAGGGATCTCACCAGTAAGGTGCCTTTTACCTCTGTCAGGTGTGTCTTCCCGTTGGTGACTTTCTTGTAACGAGCCTTTTCCTCTCTTCAATAGAGATAAAGTTTTCCTGTGACTCAGACCCTTATTCCTCCCCAAGGTGGTCTATTCTTTTTACCCCAACAAGGATTATCCTCTGTTCCCTATATCCTGCACCAAAACACGTTAAAGCGATTTCACTCCACTGCCTGGATATGGTAAGAGCGGTTAGGGTTCACCGAACTCCAATATCTTCAGTCCCTTTTTGTTCCCCCTGATGGCCCAAAGAAGGGGACATCCTGCTTTCTCTTCCACCTTGCTAGATGTCTCTGGTAGCTCATTTCCTGGCCTCATGCCCTCAGGGAGCAGGTTCCTCCCTTCCCTATCAGGGTCCATACCAATAAATCTGTCTGTATTTCTTGGGCCTTTTCAGTATCAACCATCTGTTTTGCAAGGTGGCCACCTGGACTTCTGTTCATACCTCAAAGTATATCGGGTGGATTTTCAAGCCTCTGGTGCCAGCTTCGGCTGCAAGTTGCTTTAAGCTGTCATCTGTGTTTCATGTCTGGTGACCCCTTTTTTTGTGGGCCTGTTTGAGGGGTGGGTAACAACGTGGCAAACAGCAGCTGTTTATTGTTTGAAGACATTTCATAAATAAAGGCCCTGTACTGTATGATTTAGGATACTGGGAATTTTGACCTACATATCCATTCCATATCTTGGAGTACAGGACAATGGTCCCTCCCCTATGTCCTCTGTTTCTCTTTTATTGTTTACTACAAAACCTGGAGTCCAGCAGATTGGGTGGAAAAACAGGGGGAAAATCTGTGTCGTTTTTGTGGACATAAATGGATGTAAACTGAAGACAAATGCTGTAAACGAACTGAAGACAAATATGCAAGTTGATATAAACTGAACTGGAGACGAATGTGTAAACTTAATACGGATATGCAAACTGATAAACGCTGATGTAACTTGAATCAGTACTCCCTCAGTTTTTTCTTCACAAAAAACATGACTGAATTGATGACATCAGTGTGAAAGGACCTTATTTGTTCGAGGCCTCATCAATTGGCCACCCAAAGAGGAAGTAACTCAAGCCTAGTACACACGATCAGAAAATCGAATGAAAAATACAGCTTTTGAAGCGATCGTACGATAATCTGATCGTTCGTACACAGCTTGAGTGGATTAGGATAGTTCATCGGATGGGACAAACACAATAACTTTTCTCGGAGGATAGCAGATCATATGCTTTTTGTTTAATCAGATCATTATTCATCCAAAAAAAATTGGAAGAGCAAGACCATGCTCGGAAACGAAAAATTACATTACTAGCATGCAAAAAAATGGGAGATCATTCCTCTGATACTTTCATCGTATGTATGAGGCCTTGGAGTTGGTGTTTGCATGGACAGCTGACATCTTAGTGTATGACTTTTTTTTGCAACAGGTTTCCTGCAGCTATGGGCATCAGCTAGATTGCTCTGTAATATGAATATTGCTGAAAATGTTTGATTTTGTATTATTGAGGTTTACATTTTGCTGTGTACTAACATACAGTTTTATATTTTAATCTACGAAGAACTCGGGTCATACGTTGAATATTGGTCGGTAAATTTAATAAATCTTTTCAGGCACTTCTTCACTATTAGCTTGCAAAGTTTTCAGAATTTCAAATTGTGGCTAAAGATTGCAGACTTGTAGTTTGGTATGGCACGTTAGTTGTACTAATAGATTACTGTTTTGTATATCTTTCAGTCTTGAGCGTATGGATAACAATGGCAGTCGTCTACAGCCAAGGCCAAACCTCCATTATATAACTGTCTCCTTTTGAATGACATAGATGTAACATGCCAGTATTACAGGACCCTCATATGTAAGCAATTACTTGCTTCAAATTTCTCTTACGCAAGAGGAACATTTTAAGTTTTTTTTTTTTTTTTTTGTAATTTTATTATTTTAGGTTTTTTTTAGTTTTTTTTTTTTTTAGTTTTTTTTTTTTAAGACTTGCATAGCAGACAAATACATTATATACAGCATTTGTCTATTTGTTTCATGTTCAGTAACCCCTGAAGTCTTGTTCCTAATATCTCTTTAGGTGTTCAAAAAAAACTTTGTAAAGAAAGGTGGAGGTGTTGCCTGTAATGAGTAATATCCTAGAGCTCAGTTTGTATTTAATGTAAATTAAGAACTGAATGGTTACTTTGGACAAGTTCTTGGACTATAGACTTTTCACTTGTAGCAGCACTTGCAAATATTCTGCCAGTGCCTACATTGGTGACTAGAAAGTAAAACCAGGTACAGCTTTAAATCTTGTCTAATATCGCCTCTTAGAAAAGATAGCCCATGTTGATTGCTGTCGAAACTATTTCTGTATTAATAAAGTCTAAGTGAGAAGACCTGTGTGTGTCTTTTTATATGCTAATCTGGTATGTACTTTAAGTGTATATGCAATGAAGTGCCTGTCATTTGTAAGTTTATTAAATACTGTACAGATTTCTGTTATTTTACCTTTAGTTATTTTTATTTTTTATTTTTTTTTATACAGGCTCCAGTTGAACAATACAGGTATGATGCGTGTGTGTTTTGTGTGTGACAGATTTTGTACATTTTGTGTATGTCGCTAATAATGTATTTTTCCTTTTTTAAAGCACTTTATAATGTGTGGAAAGGAGAGTTATATATTCAGGAACAGCGTGCATGTAATATTAAATTCAAGTCATCAGGCTCTTGTAGCATTCCTGTACAGCTGTAAGTACAGATTTCTGGCTTTTGAGCAGCTTTTCTACAAATCAAAGTGATAAGCATATATACATGTTGTAAACCCTCTTCAACAATTTTTTTTGTTTTAAATCTGTAGCATGAATGGTCGGGCAATCTTGTGGGACCTGTGATATGTCCCAGAAGATTGCAAGGAGGGAAGGGGTGAGGCGTACTTCCGCTCGGACCGCCGAGGTGGTCAAAACTATGTACACCCCCCCCCCCCCAAAAAAAATTGCATGTCAAATGTGGCATAGGATGGGTGAGAGTGCTTGAAGCGGTACTTCCCCTTTTGGGAACTTTACTAGCAACATAAACTTGTTTTTATGCTTTGGCTAGACCAGTCAGTGCTTACAAGCAGGAAAAAAATCTTCTTAAGCCCTGTACACACGATTGGTTTTACCGATGAAAACAGTCCGATGGACTTTTTTCATCGGACAAACCGATCGTGTATGGGCCCCATCGGTCTTTTTTCCATCGGTGTTAAAAAATAGAACATGTTTTAAATTTATCCGATGGGAAAAAAAACGATAGCAAATTACTATCGTATGTGGGGAACTCCATCGGATAAAAAACCAAGCATGCTCAGAATCAAGTCGACGCATGCTCAGAAGCATAGAACTTCATTTTTCTTGGCTCGTCTGAGTGTTTTACGTCACGGCGCTTGGGACGATCGGTTTTTTGACTGATGGTGTGTAGGCAAGACTAATGGAAGTCAGCTTCATCGGATTTCCGATGGAAAAATCCATCGGTTTAAAATCCATAGGAAATCCGATCGTGTGTACATGGCTTTACTTTCCACTTACTGTCTCAGTGACCACTGGAACAGGAAGTGAGGGGAATCGTCTACTAGTTAACTGCTGAGTTTGTCCTTGATGTAAATTCATATGTTTGTAATCACTAATCAGTTTTTTTGGGGGTTTTTTCAACACAGGCCAAACAAGTTAGAAATAAAAGAAGCCATAAGATTGTCTGAACTAAGAAAAGCATTGCCAGTTCAAATTTTTGATCAGATCAGTTTTACAGGTCAAGAAGGTAATTGTTTTTGATTGAATAAACTATGAATAAGTACACATACAACATCTTATGTAAACTTATGGCTACATTAATAATCTTGAGGCCTCATGCACACTGGAGGTTTTTACAGCAGCTGTTTTTGGCTGGAGATGTTTTTTTTTCTACAGTCAAACTCTCCAGCATGTTATCCTATGTGTCCATGTACACATAGGCTGTTATCAGCAGTTTTTAGCTGGGGTGTTTTCTTGGCTTAAAAAAAAAAACCCACAACTAGTGGGTTCTGAATGCTCTAACGTCAAACGTTGATAAAGGCTCAAAAACATGGCTCACCAGTGTTTAACGTTTTTGATCAATGCAAAAACGTTGAAAAACTCACTGCAAAGCTACTGGCGTTTTTATAACGTTATTTTAACGTCCAGTGTGCGTGAGGCCTGAAACTCCAGAGTTTAAATACTGAGTTGAGTTACTAAAACTGGAGAGTGCAAAGTCTGGTGCAGCTGTGAATGGTAGCCAATCAACTTCTAACTTCAGTTTGTTCAATCAAGCTTTGACAAAGAAACTGGAAGCTGATTGGTTTTCATGCACAGATGCACCAGATTTTGTAATTCAAACCCATTGTCCTGGTCTTGCTACTCCTGCAAATCTTCCATACCATAGTACGAAGAAATGAGTGTGCTTCATTGACTTTAAAATTTATCCTGCACATACTGTATATACTCGAGTATAAGCCGACCGGAATATAAGCCGAGGCACCTAATTTTACCACAAAAAACTGGGAAAACTTATTGACTTGAGTATAAGCCTAATGTATCCATCTGCATGCCTCACTTTGCCTCACTGTGTCCATGTGCATGCCTCACTGTGCCCATGCCTCACTGTGTCCATGACTAGACTGACGTTTAACATGGGAGTCTATAGAAGTGGTGCCCAGCTTTGAAAAATCTGTGCTCTACGGCCGTAGGTCCCCCAGATAACAAACTTTGCACACTTGTAGAGGAGAAATGAGGCTACATGTGTGCAAAGTTTTGGGTCCAGAGGACCTAGGACCGGCCAGTACTGAGTCACCAAAGTCACCGGAGAAATTACCATTTAACATGGGAGTCTATGGAAGGGGTGCCCGGCTTTGAAAAATCGGTACTCCCCCGGCCGTAGGTCCCCCGGACAACAAACTTATCACACGTGTAGAGGAAGAGTGGGGCTACATGTGTGCCAAGTTTGGGGTCCAGGGGACCTACGGCCGGCCGGTACCGGGTCCCCAAAGTCTGGGAGATCAGGTGCAAAAAGGTGACTCAAGTATAAGCCAAGGGGGGCATTTTCAGCACACAAAAAATGTGCTGGAAAACTCGGCTTATACTCGAGTATATACGGTAAGTTAGGAAGTATTCACATGGAAAGACCACTTAAACTTCTGCAATCCCATATATTGTACCCATTTATGGGCATGGTTTTTGTCAGTTGTCTATCTGCTAATGACTAGTATATGCTTAAAACTAGGGATGCACAGATACCACTTTTTTTAGCAACGAGTACCAATACTTTTTTTTTAAGTTCTCGCTAATACCAGTTACCGATACCTATTTTTGGCATTTAGGGAGATCAAGAGTGGGGGGAGGGGGGTCTCCATCATCTTTCGGCGTGCTGTATAATATTACCACCTGGATGAGACCAAATGATGAAGAAACAGAGCACTCCCAGCACTTGGCGCTGCAGGCCCCACATCTAGGAGGTCTATGTTGTCATCCTACGTCCTCTTTCTGCAGTCCATACAACACTGGCCGCTGTTCCCCAACTCCTAGAACCAAGGAGAAGGGACTAAAACACAAAAAGGGAGTGCTGTTCCAAAGTAGTAGAAACAAGGATAAATCCATGAAATCCAAAGCAGATATCCAATTTATTGTTAAAGAATCATTATCATGGTCAGATAATTGTGTGCATGGTAACAATAGGTGCTTGGATTTGCTGGACTCTTCGGTCCAGTTGCTCGGTTTCACGACTGGAGGGGGGGTGGCGAATGGTCTGGAGGCCCTGCGGTACACTAAATCTAATAAGCTTTTCCCCACGTACGCGCTCATGCAAAAGATTTGGAACAAGGTCAGAATGCTTCAGGGGGTGACTGGATTTACTACCTTATAGCCCTATATGGGACAACCAATACTACAGGGAAATAGCCAAATTACCGTATGGTCTGAAATGGACACAATATGGGGTGTCACATATGACTCGCATATTTAGGGAGGGCAGACTGAGATCCTTTCAGGAGCTCAGTGTGGAGTTCCGGCTGCCGGCTTCCATGCAATTCTACTTTATGCAGCTTAGGCATGCAGTTGACGCATGACGAGGGAGACGGATGTTTGGTCCTTGGACTCTGCGCCTGTCTTTAACTATTGAGGTGACTACCTATAAGGGATTTATTTCCTACTGTTATGCCAGGTTGCTTAATCTCTTTCTTCAGGGTGCTCCTTTGAAGGCAGTGTCCGTGTGGGAACAAGATGTGGGCACGTTTGAGGATGAGCAGTGGGAGGAGGCCTTGTAGGCGGTCCCCACGTGCTCCCTGAACGTGGCACACAGACTATCTCAACTCTATATCCTCCTGAGGGTCCATTACACACCGGCTAGACTAGCCCGTATGGGGGTGAATGTTGATCCGTCCTGTACCAGGTGCTGCAGGGATCACGGTGATCTTATCCACCTGTTGTGGAGATGCCCGAAGCTCCACTTGTATTGGGCGCGGGTCATCGACACTCTTAATGGTGCTTTCCAGGTCCGGATACCTTTGGATCCTAAAGCTTGCCTGCTAGGGATAATAGACGGCCTCCAGATGGAGGATATTTCCAAGCGGGCTGTTGGCAGAGCCTTGTTTCAGGCCCGATTGCTGATTCTGAGACACTGGAAAGACACTGAGCCACCTACGGTGCAGGAGTGGATCACACAGATGGGCGTTACACTCCGTTTGGAAAACCTTATGTATCAACGTAGAGGGACTAGTGCTAAGTATGATAAACTGTGGGACCCATGGCTGAAGGTCCCGGGGCTGGCCCCGATGGATCTGGTATATGATTGACTATTCTGAGCCCGCTCGGGGCGGGTGTGTGACCTTCTATAAATGGTTATGTTGTATACTTGTCAGAATATATTGATGGGAGGAGTGGTTTAGGGGTGGGTACATGCCCTGGTAGTGGGATTAACAAAATCTGGATGGGGGGAATGTATGCTAATGACGGTTTGGGTGGCTATGGGTGTGCTGCGTCACACTGCTTGAATGTACTGTGTGTAATCTGGAACTCTTTGTTCTTTTACTTTTGCTCAATAAAGACCTTTGTTTGAGAAAAAAAAAAACAATCGGTGCTTGGAGCAAATAAAGGTGGAGATGTACAGGAGTGTTCAATAACTCACATAGATGGTAAGGTGCACTTCACTGCCAGGTCAAATGGATGGATGGCTCAGCCCCTGGATCTCCTGAGGGGTCTTGACGAGACAAAGCCAGTGACCGCAATGGAGACCTGAAGGAAATACGCTCACGGGCCGGAGTGGACCAGCACAGACTTAGAGGGGGACATCAGTTGCTGGCGGAAGTGCTCTGCAAAAGATGCACACAGTGAGGGCACCGGAAATCTGGACACCATGCAGCCAGAAAAAAGCCCTTAGACACAGGATTACTATAATCCAAACTGAGAGGATGCTGACTTGGACCAGGACTACATGTTTCGGGGTTTGACCCCTTCTTCGGGTCACATGGTCATGTAGTCCTGGACTGAGTCTGCATCCTCCCAGTTTGGATTATAGTTATTGTGTCACTTTTCTGGCTGCATTGTCTCCAACTTTCCGGTGCCCTCACTGTGTATCTTCTATGGAGCACATCTGCTGGAATCTGACATCCCCTCTGAGTCTGTACGGGTCTCCCCTGTCCCGTGAGCGTGTCTCCTTTGGGTCTCCCTGGCTGTCACCCGCTCCGTCCCTTGTCAATACCCCTCAGGAGATCCAGGGGCTGAGCCATCCATCCATTTGACCTAACGGTGAAGTGCACCTTACCATCTATGTGAGTTATTGAATGCTCCTGTACCACTAATGGCTAGTGGCAGCTGTCCCTGGTTTTGTTTACATTTATCTGTCAGCGGGGGAACCCTGCTGACAGGTGAATGAGTCATCGGTTGTTAAGGAGGTGGCGCCCTGCTTTTTAACAGCTGATAATGGCTGCATTATTTTGTGTATTTCAGTTGTCTGTGGGAGAATGCCACTGACAGCTGAGAGAACTGAGCCAGCAGGTATCGGTTTTAAGTATCGGTGCATTTGCACAAGTACCAATACTCGTGCAAATGCTTGGTATCGGCATTGATACGGGTATCGGTGCAACCCTACCTAAAAAAACAAATCTATAATGCGAGGCAAGATTATCAGTTTGTAGTACAGAATGTATACTGTCGTAATGAGTAGTTAGCAGTAGAAGGTTGGCAGCTTTTTGTTACCATTTAAAGTTTACAGTGTAGAGGGAACACTGACAGACTTAGAACATGTTACTTCAAAAGAATATATACTTTCCTTTTACCAATGCTGAAAGCTTCTGACGGGTATGATTTGTAGGTACACGAAGGTTCTGTTACCTGCAGTAGCCTTTAGTTTCCTCAGTTTCACCCAAAAGCTTGGTGTTCTGATAGGACAATGATTCAACACATCTTCATAGTGATGAATTTTGTCTGCCTCTTTTCCTGATACTGAAAGCTACTGCAGGTATCTGGGTGCCTTTTACCTTGGTTAGGCTAATCTTTTTGTCTTTCTTTTTTTCATGGCAGCAGAAACTAGGTGGATTCTGCCAAAAATCAAATACTGTATAGGACTTTTATAGGTCCGTAAATGAAGTAACATGGCTGAGAAGCTGAGCCTATTACAGTTTTGCCAGAGGTAGTAGGGAGCCTCCTCTACAGGCCCTGGAATACAATGATTCTGTTAAACACAAAATGACACATACCAAACTAGGGCCGAAACAACTAATCGATAACTAATCGATTACGAAATTAATCGATTAAAATTTTCATAATCGATTAATCGGCCAGTAACATAATGAGGTTAAAAATAAACTAAAATTAACCCTTTATAGTACAAAAAGAGCAAATTGCTACTGTAAATATTACTTTCACTGTCCCTTAGTAAAAAATGAACCCCCTTACAGTAGCGATTATTTGCTCTTTTTGTACTAATTTTAGTTTTTTTAACCCCATGTTACTAAACATCTCAGGCCTGGGTCACACCTCCGTGTTTTTTGGTGCTTTTTGCAGAAACACACTACAGTTCATTTACATGGTTTCTTATGGGACACGTTCACATCCATGATTTTTTCAGCTGCTGCGTATTTGGAAAGGGCTTTTTTTTAACGCAAAACGGTGCTATTTTAGTTTTTTGGTTTAATATATTTCAATGGAGAAGCTGCAGAAAAGCATGTAATGTGTTTTTGCGGCAATTTGTGTTTTGTAATCTGCCCAACAACAAATTGGCCCTAAAAAATGCAAAAAATTATCTTTTTCTTTTTTTTTTTTTACGGTTATTAACCGATTAGTCGATTAATCGAAACAATAATCGGCCAACTAATCGATTATGAAAATAATCGTTAGTTGCAGCCCTATACCAAACCATGTCCTTCTTTTCTTTTTTTTAATCAGAGTTTTGTTACTTGTCTTTAGAATATTACTGATCTCATTGGCTTGCATTTATAGGGTGTTTCGAAAGTATCTACTACACACTCTACGCAGTAAAATCGTCAAGTATAAATGGATTTGACATTGACAAGTTGCTGGAGTGGATGAAAGATCAGGAATTGGTAAGAATAACTGTGCCTAGATTTAAACAAAGAAGTAATGTTTGTAGAAATGTTTTCGTAACGTTATTTTTTATTCAGGTCCTATGTTTCAACCATTAAGAAATTAAACTTGGACAAATAAAGCCAAGCCTCAATAGCAGGCCAATCAAACAAAAAAGACTAGCGGACTGAGGAGCCTTAAAGTTTATGTATGTAAAGCCTTAAGCCTAGTGCACAACACAATTTTTTCATTAAATTTTTTTTCATTTAACCCAGCGGTTTGACAGCTCTGGTCAGAGACGCTGTACTAACAATCTAATGTTAGTACGGCTATCTCCCCTGCTTTGCTATTGTGTTCTGACAGGGGGTTGGCCTGGTCAGCTTTCCCTGCCATTGGCTGAGAGTGCTGATTGGGAGTTGGTCAGCTGCTAGTTTTCCAGCATGTACGTCCTGCGCCAGTCAGCCAAATAGCCGGCTTGTCGGACCGGCTGCCATACATACAGGCCAAATGTCAGCCAGTTTTTATTGAACCAGGCGATGTTGCCCGACTTTCCACTGTGTGTACTAGGCTTTAGTTTGAAATCAAACCTTAAAGGGCTTGTTTGCACTTGCAGCCATTATTGCTCCCCCTGCTGTAATGGATTGCTTTTCAGAGGCATTTGACAGGCGGCCCAGAGGCGACTTGTCTTCTCCTAGATGCCTGTTTTAACCATTGAAAACTTTCAGCACCAAGACTCAACAGCATGCATTACACCTTCTTGCAGGGTGGTTGCAGCACGACCCCATTCAATTCAATGGGTAGTGTTTGGAGGCAATACTGCCCGCTGAATGCAACCTATTGTATAACTTTTGCCTTACGGCTGTGTGGCTGGAAGGCAGTAGACCATGGCCTATTTATAATCCCCCCTAGGTAAAAAAAAAGGCCTTAAAGTGGTTGTAAACCTTGAAAACCAAATACAAACAGAACGTTAAATCTAGTAAAGAACAAGAGCACAAACCATTTATGCATAGTATGGCAGATAGAAGTACAGCCTGTCATGTGTAATCCTCCCCACTCTACTGATTAAAAAAAGGTGATACCAGGGGAAAAAAATGCTGCGGCCACACCCCTTCTCCTTGTATTGACAGCCTGTGTAATGAGACACTGTCATGAGTCTATGTGAAGGAGGCGTGTCTGCTGTTGCTTTTCACCTTATTGAGACTGAGATGAGCTGGCTGTTTACTTTCACTTTCTTCCTTTGGAAGATGTAGGTACAAAGCTGACTGAAATTCTAACATAGCAGACGGACAGAGAGAGAGGGGGGCGACGGACGGACGGACAGAGAGAGAGGGGGGGGCGACGGACAGAGAGAGAGGGGGGGCGACGAACGGACAGAGAGAGAGGGGGGGCGACAGACGGACGGACAGAGAGAGAGGGGGGCGACGGACGGACAGAGAGAGAGGGGGGCGACGGACAGAGAGAGAGAGAGGGGGGCGACGGACGGACAGAGAGAGGGGGGTGACGGACTGACACAGAGAGAGAGGGGGGCGACGGACGGAGAGAGAGAGAGAGGGGGCGACGGAGAGAGAGAGAGAGGGGGGCGACGGACAGAGAGAGAGGGGGGCGACGGACAGAGAGAGAGGGGGGCGACGGACAGAGAGAGAGGGGGGCGACGGACGGACAGAGAGAGAGGGGGGCGACGGACGGACAGAGAGAGAGGGGGCGACGGACGGACAGAGAGAGGGGGGCGACGGACGGACAGAGAGAGAGAGGGGGGCGACGGACGGACGGACAGAGAGAGAGAGAGAGGGGGGGCGACGGACAGAGAGAGAGAGAGGGCGACGGACACAGAGAGAGAGAGGGCGACGGACACAGAGAGAGAGGGGGGCGACGGACACAGAGAGAGAGGGGGGCGACGGACACAGAGAGAGAGGGGGGCGACGGACGGACACAGAGAGAGAGGGGGGCGACGGACGGACACAGAGAGAGGGGGCGACGGACGGACAGAGAGAGAGGGGGGCGACGGAGAGAGAGAGGGGGCGACAGAGAGGGGGGCGCCGGACGGACAGAGAGAGAGAGAGGGGGCGCCGGACGGACAGAGAGAGAGGGGGGCGCCGGACAGAGAGAGAGAGAGGGGGGGCGACGGACAGAGAGAGAGAGGGGGGGCGACGGACAGAGAGAGAGAGGGGGGGCGACGGACAGAGAGAGAGAGGGGGGGCGACGGACAGAGAGAGAGAGGGGGGGCGACGGACAGAGAGAGAGGGGGGGCGACGGACAGAGAGAGAGGGGGGGCGACGGACAGAGAGAGAGGGGGGGCGACGGACAGAGAGAGAGGGGGGGCGACGGACAGAGAGAGAGGGGGGGCGACGGACAGAGAGAGAGGGGGGGCGACGGACAGAGAGAGAGGGGGGGCGACGGACAGAGAGAGAGGGGGGACGGACGGACAGAGAGAGAGGGGGGACGGACGGACAGAGAGAGAGGGGGACGGACGGACGGACAGAGAGAGAGGGGGACGGACGGACAGAGAGAGAGGGGGACGGACGGACGGACAGAGAGAGAGGGGGACGGACGGACGGACAGAGAGAGAGGGGGACGGACGGACGGACAGAGAGAGGGGGGGACGGACGGACGGACAGAGAGAGGGGGGTGACGGACGGACGGACAGAGAGAGGGGGGTGACGGACGGACAGAGAGAGGGGGGTGACGGACGGACGGACAGAGAGAGGGGGGTGACGGACGGACAGAGAGAGGGGGGTAACGGACGGACGGACGGACAGAGAGGGGGGGTAACGGACGGACAGAGAGAGGGGGGTGACGGACGGACGGACAGAGAGAGGGGGGTGACGGACGGACGGACAGAGAGAGGGGGGTGACGGACGGACGGACAGAGAGAGGGGGGTGACGGACGGACGGACAGAGAGAGGGGGGTGACGGACGGACGGACAGAGAGAGGGGGGTGACGGACGGACGGACAGAGAGAGGGGGGTGACGGACGGACGGACAGAGAGAGGGGGGTGACGGACGGACGGACAGAGAGAGGGGGGTGACGGACGGACGGACAGAGAGAGGGGGGTGACGGACGGACGGACAGAGAGAGGGGGGTGACGGACGGACGGACAGAGAGAGGGGGTGACGGACAGAGAGGGGGGGTAACGGACGGACGGACAGAGAGAGGGGGGTAACGGACGGACGGACAGAGAGAGGGGGGTGACGGACGGACAGAGAGAGGGGGGTGACGGACGGACAGAGAGAGGGGGGTGACGGACGGACGGACAGAGAGAGAGAGGGGGCGACGGACGGACAGAGAGAGAGAGGGGGCGACGGACGGACAGAGAGAGAGAGGGGGCGACGGACGGACAGAGAGAGAGAGGGGGCGACGGACGGACAGAGAGAGAGAGGGGGCGACGGACGGACAGAGAGAGAGAGGGGGCGACGGACGGACAGAGAGAGAGAGGGGGCGACGGACGGACAGAGAGAGAGAGGGGGCGACGGACGGACGGACAGAGAGAGGGGGCGACGGACGGACAGAGAGAGAGAGGGGGCGACGGACGGACGGACAGAGAGAGGGGGGTGACGGACGGACGGACAGAGAGAGGGGGGTGACGGACGGACGGACAGAGAGAGGGGGGTGACGGACGGACGGACAGAGAGAGGGGGGTGACGGACGGACGGACAGAGAGAGGGGGGTGACGGACGGACGGACAGAGAGAGGGGGGTGACGGACGGACGGACAGAGAGAGGGGGGTGACGGACGGACGGACAGAGAGAGGGGGGTGACGGACGGACAGAGAGAGGGGGGTGACGGACAGAGAGGGGGGGTAACGGACGGACGGACAGAGAGAGGGGGGTAACGGACGGACGGACAGAGAGAGGGGGGTGACGGACGGACAGAGAGAGGGGGGTGACGGACGGACAGAGAGAGGGGGGTGACGGACGGACGGACAGAGAGAGAGAGGGGGCGACGGACGGACAGAGAGAGAGAGGGGGCGACGGACGGACAGAGAGAGAGAGGGGGCGACGGACGGACAGAGAGAGAGAGGGGGCGACGGACGGACAGAGAGAGAGAGGGGGCGACGGACGGACAGAGAGAGAGAGGGGGCGACGGACGGACAGAGAGAGAGAGGGGGCGACGGACGGACAGAGAGAGAGAGGGGGCGACGGACAGAGAGAGAGAGGGGGCGACGGACAGAGAGAGAGAGGGGGCGACGGACGGACAGAGAGAGAGAGGGGGCGACGGACGGACGGACAGAGAGAGGGGGCGACGGACGGACAGAGAGAGAGAGGGGGCGACGGACGGACAGAGGGCGACGGACGGACAGAGAGAGAGAGGGGGCGACGGACGGACAGAGAGAGAGAGGGGGCGACGGACGGACAGAGAGAGAGAGAGGGGGCGACGGACGGACGGACAGAGAGAGAGAGAGGGGGCGACGGACGGACAGAGAGAGAGAGAGGGGGCGACGGACGGACAGAGAGAGAGAGAGGGGGCGACGGACGGACAGAGAGAGAGAGGGGGCGACGGACGGACAGAGAGAGAGAGGGGGCGACGGACGGACAGAGAGAGAGAGGGGGCGACGGACGGACAGAGAGAGAGAGGGGGCGACGGACGGACAGAGAGAGAGAGGGGGCGACGGACGGACAGAGAGAGAGAGGGGGCGACGGACAGAGAGAGAGAGGGGGGTGACGGACGGACGGACAGACAGAGAGAGGGGGGTGACGGACGGACGGACAGACAGAGAGAGGGGGGTGACGGACGGACAGAGAGAGGGGGGTGACGGACGGACAGAGAGAGGGGGGTGACGGACGGACAGAGAGAGGGGGGTGACGGACGGACAGAGAGAGGGGGGTGACGGACGGACAGAGGGGGGTGACGGACGGACAGAGGGGGGTGACGGACGGACAGAGGGGACGGACGGACGGACAGAGGGGGCGGACGGACGGACGGACAGAGGGGGCGGACAGAGGGGGGGGCGGGCGGACAGAGGGGGGGGCGGACGGACAGAGGGGGCGGACGGACAGAGGGGGCGGACGGACAGAGAGAGGGGGTGACGGATGGACGGACAGAGAGAGGGGGGTGACGGATGGACAGACAGAGAGAGGGGGGTGACGGACGGACGGACAGAGGGTGACGGACGGACGGACAGAGGGTGACGGACGGACGGACAGAGGGGGGCGGACGGACGGACAGAGGGGGGCGGACGGACGGACAGAGGGGGGCGGACGGACGGACAGAGGGGGGCGGACGGACGGACGGACAGAGGGGGGCGGACGGACGGACGGACAGAGGGGGGCGGACGGACGGACGGACAGAGGGGGGCGGACGGACGGACGGACAGAGGGGGGCGGACGGACGGACGGACAGAGGGGGGCGGACGGACGGACGGACAGAGGGGGGCGGACGGACGGACGGACAGAGGGGGGCGGACGGACGGACGGACAGAGGGGGGCGGACGGACGGACAGAGGGGGGCGGACGGACGGACGGACAGAGGGGGGCGGACGGACGGACGGACAGAGGGGGGGGCGGACGGACGGACAGAGGGGGCGGACGGACAGAGGGGGCGGACGGACAGAGGGGGCGGACGGACGGACAGAGGGGGCGGACGGACGGACAGAGGGGGCGGACGGACGGACGGACGGACGGACAGAGGGGGCGGACGGACAGAGGGGGCGGACGGACGGACGGACGGACAGAGGGGGCGGACGGACGGACGGACGGACGGACAGAGGGGGCGGACGGACGGACGGACAGAGGGGGCGGACGGACGGACAGACAGAGAGAGGGGGGTGACGGACGGACAGAGAGAGGGGGGTGACGGACGGACAGAGAGAGGGGGGTGACGGACGGACGGACAGAGAGAGGGGGGTGACGGACGGACGGACAGAGAGAGGGGGGTGACGGACGGACGGACAGAGAGAGGGGGGTGACGGACGGACAGAGAGAGGGGGGTGACGGACGGACAAAGAGAGGGGGGTGACGGACGGACAGAGAGAGGGGGGTGACGGACGGACAGAGAGAGGGGGGTGACGGACAGAGAGAGGGGGTGACGGACGGACGGACAGAGAGGGGGGGTAACGGACGGACGGACAGAGAGGGGGGGTAACGGACGGACGGACAGAGAGGGGGGGTAACGGACGGACGACAGACAGAGAGGGGGGGTAACGGACGGACGACAGACAGAGAGAGGGGGGTGACGGACGGACGGACAGAGAGAGGGGGGTGACGGACGGACGGACAGAGAGAGGGGGGTGACGGACGGACGGACAGAGAGAAGGGGGGTGACGGACGGACAGAGAGAGGGGGGTGACGGACGGACAGAGAGAGGGGGGTGACGGACGGACAGAGAGAGGGGGGTGACGGACAGAGAGAGGGGGTGACGGACGGACGGACAGAGAGGGGGGGTGACGGACGGACGGACAGAGAGGGGGGGTAACGGACGGACGGACAGAGAGGGGGGGTAACGGACGGACGACAGACAGAGAGGGGGGGTAACGGACGGACGACAGACAGAGAGAGGGGGGTGACGGACGGACGACAGACAGAGAGAGGGGGGTGACGGACGGACGGACAGAGAGAGGGGGGTGACGGACGGACGGACAGAGAGAAGGGGGGTGACGGACGGACAGAGAGAGGGGGGTGACGGACAGAGAGAGGGGGGTGACGGACGGACGGACAGAGAGAGGGGGCGACGGACGGACGGACAGAGAGAGGGGGCGACGGACGGACAGAGAGAGAGGGGGCGACGGACGGACAGAGAGAGAGAGGGGGCGACGGACGGACAGAGAGAGAGAGGGGGCGACGGACGGACAGAGAGAGAGAGGGGGCGACGGACGGACAGAGAGAGAGAGGGGGCGACGGACGGACAGAGAGAGAGAGGGGGCGACGGACGGACAGAGAGAGAGAGGGGGCGACGGACGGACAGAGAGAGAGAGGGGGCGACGGACGGACAGAGAGAGAGGGGGGGGCGACGGACGGACAGAGAGAGAGGGGGGGGGCGACGGACGGACAGAGAGAGAGGGGGGGGCGACGGACGGACAGAGAGAGAGGGGGGGGCGACGGACGGACAGAGAGAGAGAGGGGGGCGACGGACGGACAGAGAGAGGGGGTGACGGACGGACAGAGGGGGGTGACGGACAGAGGGGGGTGACGGACGGACAGAGAGACAAAGGGGGGTGGCGGACGGACAGAGAGAGGGGGGTGACGGACGAGTGAGAGTGACTAACGCACAAGTGAGAGAGTCACTCTCACTCTCACTTGTGCGTTAGTCTCACTCTCACTTGTGCGTTTGAGAGTGAGGCCTCGTACACACGACCGATTTTCTCGGCAAGAACCAGCAAGAAACTTGCTGGCAGAGAGGTCTTGCCGAGTAAATCGGTCGTGTGTACGCTGCTAGCGGGTTTCTCGTCGAGAAAACCGACAAGAAACCTCGACGAGAAAATAGAGAACCTGCTCTCTATTTTCTCGTCGAGATTCTCCTCGGCATGTTTCTCGACGAGAAAAGTGAGTGTGTGTACACTTACCTGTCCGCCCGGAAGCCCGCGCATGTTCGAAATGACATCGACGCATGCGCGGTAGCTTCCTAGGCATACGTAGGGTATACCAAGATGGCGGCGACGGCATCGAATGTGACGAGCGCATGCTCGACGTAGTCGATGACGTCACCGCGTACACTCCTTTCAAAGAACCGCGGGTTCTTTGAAACGAGCGTGTGTACACTCGGCCGGGACAAGTTTCTTGTCCAAGAATCTCGTCGAAAAAAACGACATGTTTTTTTCAACGAGAATCTCGGCCGTGTGTACGAGGCCTCAGACTAACGCACGAGTGAGAGTGAGACTAACGCACGAGTGAGAGTGAGACTAACACAGTGGTCATCAACCCTGTCTTCAGGGTCCACTAACAGGCCAGGTTTTATGTATTACCTTGGGGACATGCAGACTAGAATACTGCAATCACTGAGCAGCAAATGACCTGTGATGTATTTCAGTTATCTTGCAAACCTGGCCTGTTAGTGGGCCCTGAGGACAGGGTTGATGACCACTGGACTAACACACAAGTAAGAGAAAGAGACTCTGTGTATAGGTGGGAGGGGAAGAGTGTGATGATAGGTCTCTGCCTCCTCCTAAGCTTCGGTGCTCTGCCACACCGACAGATCGGCAAATTTCTGAGGGCTATAACCTGAAAGAGGATGCATTTTTGAGAGGTACACACAATGTAATTTAGGTTTAGGTTAAATTTAGGTTATAACAACATTGTCTACTAAACTATGCAAAAAAAAAAGATGTTTCAGGAATTTGGGTTTACATCCTCAAATTGCTATTATTAGACACACCATAGTAATGAAATTGGTGGGGGAAAAATTGGAAATACCTCCATCTGACAGCTTCTACTGATGCTGCATAGCCAAGCTGCCATCACTCAACCTATGAGGGGCCAGAGGGGGCATGCCAGCGGTAGAATGACTATAGGATTACAGACCCGCACTGTGCATTGGCACAGCATCCTGCAGCTCCCAGGTCAGAAGGGAGTGGTGCAAATTGACCATGCTAAGATGGGCCTGCTTCTATGTCTGGGGTAGTCAGACGATAAAAGGAAGAGGGTCTGGCAGGGTGGCCAGGTATGTACTCTTGTGTATGCACTGTACTGTGCATTTATGTAACTGAGCCCAGGTTCACACTGAGCTGTGGGAATGAAGCCGAGTGAGTTCAGCTGAACTCGCTCAATTTCACTCCCGCATGTCAGTCCTGATTTCGGCGGCGATTTCACAGACATCTGTGTGGGTTTCTGCACAGATGTCAATGGAAATCGCCCCCCAAAATCGCAAAAAGTAGTACAGAAACTACTTTTTGAAATCTGTGTGGTGCCGCAAATGCAGCATTGCACCGATTTAGGACGGTGCCATTGCCGCCGATTTGAAATGTCAAAACGCACCAATGTGAACCAGGGCTTAAAGGGACTTCCTATGTGCATTTTGAGAATCGAAGGAAAGGAGTCCCTAAGTGAAATTAAGTTTTACATAAAGTTTACCTTTTTGACCTCCCAGAGCATTTTTTTCTATTCAGCACTGTGCTGATTTAACTGCCAATTGCGTAGCCATGCAAAACTGCACACAAATGTAATTGATATACCACATATACTCAAGTATAAGCCGACCCGAATATAAGCCAAGGCACCTAATTTTACCACAAAAAAATGGGAAAACGTATTGACCCGAGTATAAGCCTAGGGTGTCCATCTGCATGCCTCACTGTGTCCATGACTAGACTGACGTCTAACATAGGAGTCTATGGAAGGGGTGCCTGGCTTTGAAAAAATCGGTGCTCCCCGGCCGTAGGTCACCCAGACAACAAACTTTGCACACTTGTAGAGGAAGAGTGGGGCTACATGTGTGGGGTCCAGGGGACCAACGGCCGGCCGGTACCGGGTCCCCAAAGTCCGGGAGATCAGGCGTAAAAAGGTGACTCGAGTATAAGCCGAGGCATTTTCAGCACAAAAAAATGTGCTAAAAAACTTGGCTTATACTCTAGTATATACGGTAATTTTTATTACACAAATCGAGATAGCCTTTGGTGGTAATTGGCTCCCAAAGTCATGCTGTGTCCAATCAGGTGTACGCATGCGGGGCCCCAAACCTGGAAGCAAACCAGGAACATATATGTACATTGCCGAGCCTGCACCTGCTGCCCGCTGATCGAACTGCATTTATCTGACAGGCTGGTTTTACAGAAGTCTATCGGTAGATCAACTTCTGTACAACAACTGCCCCCATACTTGTGTAGCGGTACCCTCTTGAGGGCTGCTGAGTATTGTAGTCCATCTGTCACCCTGTTCAGCCAGGCACACGATTTCAGTCACTCTCAGCAAACAGTCCAGGCACTTTGTTTTGTATTTTTATTGAGGGGCTTAAACTTGGATGGGGATAGGGTAGTTACGAGATGCCCAGTTGATTGCAGAAATTATTAGGGACTCTAAAAAAGATGCACCTCCTCTCTTCTCTCCAGCACAACAATTGCTTGCAGACTATTAATCCTTAACACCTCAAGCACATCACTTGCTTGCTCTTCCAAGATCAGCTAGCGCTGATTTGCAGGCCTGACACTGGCTCAGCCAGGCCTAAAGTGAATGCCTTTGCAGGCAGGGAATTCAGGCCCCTATGGTGTAGTAAAAATATGGTAGTCCTTGGTGCTAGCTGTCCTACATGTGGCTACTGCTCCCAGTACCACCTCTTCAGGCACTGCCAGCCCTCCTGGCTGCAGCTGCCTCTCCACTGCTTGTGCCACCTCAGTCCACTACACTGGCTCTGCACCCATCCCTCCCTGACTGCAATCTCCCCAGTCCTCACAGGTGTGCCTCCCAGACCTCCCAACTGTGTGACACTCACCAGCCCTCTTTGCTCTGACTTGTAGTTCCTCCTGGAGACTTTGCCTGGCAGTGTTCTCCTGCTGTCCTCTCCTTGCTTCTATGCCACCTTTCCAGGACACAGAGGGTCCTGTCCGCACCCGAGCCCATGCCCAAGGTTCCAGCCCCCCGGTGCTACACATAGATTGAAATTCTGCCGGTACTTGCTGAACCAGCCAAATTTTGATCCATGGAAATGCAGTTTTGGACTGCTGCAGAGAGACTGCCCCTCTCTGTTTATCTTTTTATCTACTTTTTCTTTTTTTTTTCTCCAACTTACCCCTCTTGCGTCCTTTCTCCACTTTTTCTAATTTTTGTAATCCCCCTCCTTCCTTTGTCCTTTTACAGAAACACGAAGCACAGTTTTGCAACCTAACATGTAACATTTCCTACATCTTTTTGTTCCTCTTAATTCAACCATGATGGCCTTCTTCCTTTGTCTGAAATACCATATATGCCATGTACACGTGCTTTCAAAATAAGCAAGTTTAAAAGAGATGTTGCAAAACGCCATATACTACATTACATTGTGTCAAACAAATATAATTTTTCATTTAGAGATCTTTTTAAATGTCTTTTTCCTGCCAGCCAGGGAGCTTTCATTTTCTACGGAGATTCAGAGTAGAAACTGAAAGTGTGGTTACAAAACCAAGGTTGGTGACTACTAAGGTTGTTAATGTGAAACTAGCAAGTGTGAGCTTATTGTAAAGTCTGACTGGCAAACCACAACAAAAAATAAATCTAAAAATGTTTACCTTTCAAAATATTTGTAATCCTGTTTAGACCTCTGATGATACCCTTGTCATACTATATAGCCAAAAATGTGTCAACGATATTACAGCATTCTGTGAATTAGGAGGCTATTGGACTATTAATGATCATTATTACATTGCTAGGGTCCACTCTGTATCATCTTCTTTTTTTCTGTCTCTCAAGCACTTGGTGCCTCCAACATAAACATTTCCACTGTGTTAATGGTCTTAATTAGGGTTGTCCCGATACCGATACTAGTATCGGGACCGATACCAAGCATTTGCGCGAGTACTTGTACTCGCGCAAATGCTCCCGATGCCTTGTCCGATACTTCGCCGAGAAGGCGAAGAGGGGGCGGGGGGCGGAGACCAAAGCACAGAGGGGGCGGAGAGCGAGGCGGAGGCGGAGACCAGAGCGGAGAACAGAGCGCAGAGGGGGCGGAGACCAGAGCGGAGACAGGGCGGAGAGCGAAGCAGGGGGCGGAGACCAGATCGCAGACGGGGCGGAGAGCGAGGCGGGGGGCGGAGACCAGAGCGGAGACGGGGCGGAGAGCGAAGCAGGGGGCGGAGACCAGATCGCAGACGGGGCGGAGAGCGAGGCGGGGGGCGGAGACCAGAGCGGAGAGGGGGCGTAACCAGAGCGGAGAGCAGAGCGTGTCTTCAGGCGGGTAAGTAAAATTTCATTGTGACATGCACACAGATTTGTTTTCCTTCCGCCCTTGTGATCAAATGGTTGCCTGCCTTGCCTGTCTTTCTGCTGGTCACCCTGCTATTTTGCTCGATGTGCTCCCCCTGACTCTCCTGCCTGTTTTGTTTTTCGATGCTGGAGGGGAGGGAGTTTTTTAAAAAGACATTATAACCACTGAGAATGGCCCAGGGGGAGGGAAGAGGTGGGGGTGGGGGGGTGCCTTTGCCAATGTAAGAGGCATTCTTCCCACTGACCACCAATGTAAGAGGCATTATTCCCACTGACCACCAATGTAAGGGACATTCTTCCCACTGACCACCAATGTAAGGGACATTCTTCCCACTGACCACCAATGTAAGGGACATTCTTCCCACTGACCACCAATGTAAGGGACATTCTTCCCACTGACCACCAATGTAAGGATGTAAGGGACATTCTTCCCACTGACCACCAATGTAAGGGGCATTCTACCCACTGACCACCAATGTAAGGGACATTCTTCCCACTGACCACCAATGTAAGGGGCATTCTACCCACTGACCACCAATGTAAGGGACATTCTTCCCACTGACCACCAATGTAAGGGACATTCTTCCCACTGACCACCAATGTAAGGGACATTCTTCCCACTGACCACCAATGTAAGGGACATTCTTCCCACTGACCACCAATGTAAGGGACATTCTTCCCACTGACCACCAATGTAAGGGACATTCTTCCCACTGACCACCAATGTAAGGGACATTCTTCTTACTGATCACCAATGTAAGGAACATTCTTCTTACTGATCACCAATGTAAGGAGCATATGCTGACTCAGTACCATCTATCACTGCCATCTATCAGTGCCAGCCACCTGCCATCTATTAGTGCCAGTGCCATCTATCAGTGCCAGCCATATGTCGGTGCCAGCCATATGTCGGTGCCAGTCATAAGTGCCCGCCACCTGTCAGTACTCATCACTGCTGCATATCCGTGCCACCTAATCATATCAGTGCTCATCAGTGCTGCTTAATCCGTGCCGCCTATCAGTGCTGCATAGCAGTGCCACCTAATCTGTATTGTGCTTTAAAACTGTCACCTGACATTATAAAAAAGTATCGGTATTCGGTATCGGCGAGTACTTGAAAAAAAGTATCGGTACTTGTACTCGGTCTTAAAAAAGTGGTATCGGGACAACCCTAGTCTTAATACAACCTCCTTGTTCTGTCTTCTGCTGTGCAGGAGATATTATCTTCCGCCAGAACATCTTCTGTTTGGAATTGCCCAAAAATGTTCATGTTTTTATAGCAATTGACCAATTTTAGCAACAGTAAAGGAAACAACTGGACATGCCAAACTGATAAGAGGCATGGAGGAGCTCAGCTATGAGGAAAGATTAGAGGAACTGAATTTATTCACTCTTGAGAAGAGGAGATGAGATTAAGGGGGGATATGATCAACATGTACAAATATATAAGGGGTCCATATAGTGAACTTGGTGTTAAGTTATTCACTTTACGGTCAACACAAAGGACAAGGGGGCACTCTTTGCGTCTAGAGGAAAAGAGATTTCACCTCCAAATACGGAAAGGTTTCTTCACAGTAAGAGCTGTGAAAATGTGGAATATACTCCCTGCAGAGGTGGTTCTGGCCAGCTCAGTAGATTGCTTTAAGAAGGGCCTGGATTCTTTCTTAAATGTACATAATATAACTGGGTACTGACATTTATAGGTAAAGTTGATCCGGGGAATATCCGATTGCCTCTCGGGGGATCAGGAAGGAATTTTTTCCCCTGCTGTAGCAAATTGGATCATGCTCTGCTGGGGTTTTTTGCCTTCCTCTGGATCAACTGTGGGTATTGAATTGGGTATATGGGATTGTACGATATATTATTATTTTTTTTTTTTATGGTTGAACTGGATGGACTTGTCTTTTTTCAACCTGACTAACTATGTAACTAACTAACTATGCTCTGTTTGAACCAAACCCTGACACTCTACCCCTTTCTCCCCTAAAGTTGGGCCTGGGTAGCACATTGCATGTTGGAACACACCAGCCTCCCTTTTCCTTACCCTTTCTTACATTTTTCCTCTGTGACCTTTTCTTTTATCATAGCTACTTGTTTGGTCTTAGGCAGGCCATACAATATACACTTCTTTTTTTTTTTTCTTTATCGTACATCACGGGACACAGAGCGACATAGTAATTACTATGTGGGTTATAGCGCTTACCTTCAGGTGATGGACACTGGCACACCCAAGACAGGAAGTCCCCTCCCTATATAACCCCTCCCATATCGGGAGTACCTCAGTTTTTTTGCCAGTGTCTAAGGTGTTGGTCACGGTTAAGCATGTATTCAAGTTAGCTCTGCGTATGGTCTTCGGGCCTAAGGCAAGCTATTCCGGATCCGTCCAAAGTGCTTCAATGCCAAATTTGACGGTACCCGCTCCTCGGGGAAGAAGAGCAAGGTTTGGCCTGTAATGCCTCTCTTAGGAGGGCTGGGATTCAGTACTCTGGTCAGACCCAATACCAAGAGGTTGCTGGCAGGGTGCTGTACAGGTCCAGGGGAGTGGTGTTCCTTTCAGTAGGACCCCGGGCCCTGAAGGTCAGATGACGTTGCCCGCCAAGAGGGGCGAAGTTTGGGCTTTCTGTTCCGAACAGGGTCCTGCGGCGGGGACAGGTAAGTGAAGGTCCCTGATGAACTTGGTTCAGCAGGGAGCCTTCAAACTAATGTGTTTGCTGTAATTTACCTACATGGTATATTTCCCACTGTACCTGGTGCCTAGAATTTTTTTGTAAACCTGAAATGTATTTCAAATGGTTCTATTATTTGACATTATGGTAGTACCCCTGTTTGGCCACAAGAGGGAGATACTTTTTGGAATGTCTAAGTAACTGGGCTATACCTTGTCACAAGTGTAATGCCTAGACAGATGGAGGAGCCTTCTTTCTAAGTACAGCTCTAAAAGGACCCATCTGGTGAAATGTTACCATATCATACCTGTAGGGAGACCTGGGAACAAGCGATCTGTGCAAAGAAACTGCGCTGCGGTCTCCTTCTATAGCGCGCTCAGCCTATGCTCCACAGCCCCCTCCTCCTCCTCCCCATTTTTTCTCTCCATGTGAAGATGTTACTGGCGTGCGCACAAAGCCTTAGAAGCTATGAAAGAGAGTGAATCACGGAGGGGGCGGGGCTTGACGTAATGACGCGCGGTGTTCCCCGGCGCGCTTCTGCGCATGTACGGGCGTCCTCTGCTGTTAAAAACAGTCCCTGAGAGACGTGCTAAAAAACTGGTAAGCCGAAACGCCTTGTTAAAAAGCTCCTGGCTGGATTTCCATTCCATGGGGAGCGGTTATTTGGCGAGGACTTGGATAAGTACATCCAGAAAATCTCCAGTGGGAAGAGTACCCTTTTACCTGTTAAAAAAATTCAGGGGTCCTTCCTTCAAGCGGCCCACCTCTCCAGTCCCAGGAACTTCAGCCTCTAAGCAGTTTCGACGGCCTCACTGATCAAATCCTGGAGGGAGAGCTCAGGGACAGGCACAGGGTAATAAAAAAAACCTTGAACAGAAGGAATACTAAACCAGCCCCCAAGTCGGCCTTATGAAGGGTCGCCCCCACTCAATCGGGTGGGGGGGAAGACTTCGGTTGTTTTCAGGGGCTTGGCGAGAGACGATCCGGGACAGATGGGCTCTCTCCACGGTGTCCTTGGGATACAAGTTGGAGTTACAGGAATTTCCTCCTCCTCGGTTTATAACCTCAAACGTCTCAAAAGATCCAATAAGGAGAAGATATCTCCTTTGGGCGTTAGACCGACTGTTATCCCAAGGGGTAATTGTGGAGGTTCCGGTAAAAGAACAGAGGTTGGGGTTCTTTTACCATTTACCATTCCAAAGCCCAACGGAGACGTAAGACCCATTCTAGTTCTCAAGGGTCTAAACAAGTTCCTAGTCGTCAAATCATTCCGTATGGAATCAATCCGGTCAGTAGCCGCCACCCTACGAGGGGGAGAATGGTTGGCGTCCATCGATATCAGGGACGCTTATTTACATGTTCCTATATTTCCCAGTCCTCAAAAGCTTCTACGCTTTGCTGTGGAACAACGCCATTATCAATTCGTGGCGCTACCTTTCGGGTTGGCCCACGGCCCCATCATCACAAAGATCTTGGCCCCTCTGTTGGCCGACTTAAGAACTCGAGGATTATCTATAATGGCCTACCTGGACAATCTTTTGATAATAGATCATTCGGTTCAACACGAAATTGAGCAGCTTTGTGTCCAGGACAAGGGACCCGCTCGCTTGCGGATCGGATGCGTTGGTGTTTCCGTGGGATCAGTTCGCACTAATGTATGCGTTTCCTCCGCTGCAGTTACTACCTCGACTCCTCCGCAGAGTCGGGATGGAAAAGAAGCCAGTGATTCTGGTAGCCCCAGCATGGCCTCGAAGATCCTGGTACGCGGAGATTGTAAGAATGTCTGTAGGGAAGCCTTGGACCCTTCCGCCTCATCCAGACCTGCTCACGCAAGGTCCGATATACCACCCTTCCTTACAAACTCTAAATTTAACAGTCTGGCTATTGAATCCCACATTCTAAAAAAGAGAGGTCTCTCTAAGGCAGTGGTGTCTACAATAATCAATGCTAGAAAGCCAGTATCTAGACATATATATTATAGAGTTTGGAAGGCGTATGTGGCATGGTGTGAGGCCAAGAAATGGCATCCTCGTAAGTACGTCATAGGCAGAATTCTTGACTTCCTACAGTGGGCTGTAGACAAAGATCTAGCCTTAAGTACTATTAAGGGTCAGGTTTTGGCCTTATCGATATTTTTTCAAAGGTCACTAGCTAGACATTCGCTAGTTAAATCCTTTTTGCAGGGTGTGACTCTGATCAACCCACCAGTTAGGTCTCCCATATGTCCATGGGACTTAAACTTGGTTCTATCAGTTCTTCAAAGACAGCCTTTTGAACCATTGCTCCACATTCCTTTAGTTCTTCTCACCATTTCATTTCTGAACCAGAGGGTAACGGAGCCCAACAGCAACCATCATGAAATATCTCTGACCATTCAAAAACCGCATCCAAAACACCAATAGACTTTAAAGCACAACACAAAACTTACCTGTAGCCCTTGTTGATTTTTTAGCAGTTCTTTTATGTAATGCGAAGATCATATTGGTATTCAAAGTCCATTTATTTGAGCTTGAATATTTATAGATGTGTTGTATGCCTGCTGCTGTTTCTCAAATGGCTTTTTTGCTTCCACTTTCAGTTTAGAGAAACTGGGCGTAAATTATATTTTTATTATGGACACAGGCAGCATTCTTTTATGCTCTGTAGCATGTCTGATTTCCCGTAATATGCACACCGGTAGAATTCTTTGTATGAATATTCTCGTGCATGCCCTTTTTTACTTTGTTTACTGAGAAACTGAAAGTGACTGCCAGGTTGTACAACTGCATGTGGAACGTATTTTAAAATCTAGCTGCTTCTAAAGGCAGCCGGAGGAATGGTTTGAGTTCAGTTTTGTTTGCAGGTAAAATGTTTATTTAGATTTTAGTTGCAAATTTTTTTTTTTTTTTTTTTAATTTTTTTTTTTTTTTTATTTATTTTTTTTTTTTATTTTTATTTTTTTTTTATTTACATGTACTTAAGTTTTTATACATGTTTTTTGTCTTGGATAAATGGGCTATATACATTTAAGTGTAAAGAATTACTTTGTTTACTCAGCTACTAAAAGAAATGAGAACCTACAATATTGCCTTGAAAAATCTTTTCAATGTGACCTTGAAAAACAATTACAAGTGTAAAGAGGGCAAGTTCAACTGGTAGTGGTTGCTATAACCATGCACAAGACAGGGACACCCAGGAAGAGTCCAAGCAGGTTTGTCCTGCATTTTTATTTAGCAAGGCAGCCACAAAAGTTTTAATGCAGGCGTGCTTTGTACAGCAAGTCCATAGCATAAAACAAAAAACATCTGCTTGTACGAGCCCCTTACTTAAACTCGGGTCAGTTTCTGACTAAAAGGGCCCTAATTTGTTCAGCAGAACAAACGGGTCAAACAAGTCAGCCTTTTCACGCAGCATTGGTCTCCAACAGATAAGAGAACCCGGAGCATCAGTAATCACATAATGGGACTTCTGGACAGCTGACACTAATAATGGTCTGGTTTCCAGATGAGATGTGAAAGTAGGAATACTTTTAGAGAGAGCTTTTGTCTTTATCCCAACCAAAGCTTTACAAAGCATCCAGGACCCAGAACAGAACTTCAGCCATAAACCCTGCCCAGTTCAACCTTTCTAGACGTAGTTTTACTCCTTCGTCCAAAAGTTTGCCAACTATAGTCCCAGTGTGGTCCCGTTTGTATAGTACTCAGTCTGGCACACCCAGCATGTCAAAAGTTTATTTTGACCAGAAGGGCTGTAAACACTGAAGCCCCTTGCTATATGTATGCGAGACACACCAAGGTGACACATAAACACTGTCCACAATCCTGCAAGCTATAGTAAAGCAGGGGTCTATCCTAGAATAAAGTGTTTAGACATCTGCCCTTTTGCATAAAGCTAAAGTGGTATATCAGATACTTTTCTGCAATGTCATTGCTAGTAAAGATATTTTCTTGTGTTTTGGTGAGAATTTGTACCCCTGACAAGCGCGCGTGTGTGTGTATGTAAGAATTATATATTGTATGTATGGGTGTTTCAGAAGTCATAATGTGCAGGTTTCTCCAGTATCTATTTATCACCGTAAACCACTTTTTTTTTTTTTTTTTTTTACTTAGATTGTTTAGCGCTTTATCTAGCTGTGGTTCGTACTGCTGTCCCCTGTGTAACTACAGGTCACAATATCTGTTTGAACTGTATAACAAGAACTGCTGTAAAATTACATCACAAATGCATGCAGTGAAAACTCCTTACATCTATGCTAGTATTGATTTGTATTGTCTTTTTAGTAATTCTGATATAACTCCATGTACTCCAATTTTTATAGGCATTAATTAAAGTATTACATGACCAGGGATTCCTGATTTTGCTGACTTCTTCAGCACTTCAGTGCAGTGAAGGTAAATGCTTGTAGCTGTGGACTTTGTTATTCATATATTTTTTAGTGTTTTTTTTTTTAGTTTAGATACCTTCGATGAAGGTAATCCGTGCTTTCTCTTTTCAGGTCTCAGTGTGAAAGATTCTTTCCAGCTTTTTGCCTTGTTTTTATTCCCCAACTCACAATTGTTGGATAATACAGGTAAGTAGGTTATCTTAACTATATGTATTCCATTTTTAGGTACCTATTTTATATTTCTTACTCCTGTACGTAAGTTGGTTTACAGCAGATGTTAGACAGCAACAGACCAAATTTTATTTTCTCTTATTGTCCATGGACTCACACAGCTGGATACTGTAAACGTGTGGGTATATGTCCCTGCTCACAGGAGAAGATCTAGGCAGAATGTTAGATACATTCTAGAACAAACAAGAGCTGAACAGCCCCGCCCAGGGGGGCGGTCCCTCCGGACATTACCCTCCCACCTGCAGTCAGCAGACCTCAGTTTTTTTCTGCCTAGCAGAAGGAGAAGACGTGGCTCTCTCAGGAGCCAGTCTCCTGGAAGATTTTACTTTTAAATTGTATTCCTTTGGGAATTTTATCATTTTATTTTTGAGACCTTCAATCAACTGTCGGCTGGGCAACAGGTTGGGTACACTGGTATCCTCGTAGTCTTATCTGTCCGACCATCGAGCGTGCTGATGCTCGCCTTGTGTGCGTGAGACTCAGTTCACGACACACCCCATGACTCCAGGGGTGGCCGGGTTGCTTTCATGCTCCTGCGGTCCTCTCAAGATTGAACAGTACCTGACTGACTGTATCTCTCACGGTGGACCGGGCCGACAGCTACGCAGTACTGCTCTGTCTGAAACAAGCCAGTGGGTCCCTGAAAGGGACGGGTAAGTAGTCTCTCCTACTGCAGGTGAGTACATGCTGGCTGTGTTTCTTTATATGGGGGGTTTCTCCCTGTCTCCCCCCTGTTATGCTGCTCTCTGCACCCTGTACTGGTGCTGTGCTTGGGGGTCACTCTGGCCTGGCTGGGCGCTCATGTCTGCAGTTTTTTCTGGTGTGTGAGGTGATTATTGTGTGCGCCGTTAGCGCGCGCATTAGCGCTGTTTGAGGTGGTTATTGTGTGCGCCATTGGCGCGCATTAGAGCTTTGAATTTCGCGCTCGGCGGCCATTTTGGCGTTCAATGGCGCAGTTATAGCTGCGGCCATTTTCTTGTGGCCGCTGCGCATTTATTTTTGGTTCTAGCGGCGGCGCGAATCCCCTCACAATCTCCTCACAGATTGAGCGGTCCTTAAGGGTTGGTGGGTCCTCCGGGTATCCCCTCCTCAGCGTAGCCAGTGGGTGGACTGTATATTCACTGTATAGTGTATAAGGTCTCAGAGGGTGGCGTTATGGAGTCTGATACACCTGCTCTCCACACTTGCCTGGGGCAGCTGGCAGTGCTGCACAGTTAAACATGTTCATATGTTTCCTGCACCTGCGGTCCTTATGGACCAGTTGTCAGCAGTCCTGGAATCATTCCTTGTCAGAATGGAAGCGGTGTGCGAGCAAAAGGAGCAATAAGCCCCCTCCCCCCACAAAAATCTTTAGTGAAGGAGTGCTCTGAGTCCGATATGGGCCTAGCTACTGTGCTCAGGACCCTAGCTCTGAATATTTAATGTTTATGAACAGGACATTCCCTTGTGAGGAAGACTCCAGTTCTGTGTCAGTGAATGACAGGGCGCTTGTAAGTGATCTCATTGATGTGAGGAACACTCTCAAGCTGGAATTGCTGTGACAAGCCTTTCTTTTACACAGCTTCCTCACTGTTTTCCTCACACACTGCCTCAAGAGCAGCATGGAGGATGCATGGTGGGGGGGGGGAGGACTTTATTCATTTATGTCTCTAGTCCCTATGAGCCTTCTGTGTGATATCCTGAGGCAACATTTCCTGCCATTTCCTGGGCAACGCTTTGAGCTCTGACAGACACACGGTCTGAGGATCAGAGGTTACCTGTTACCTGCATGCTGCTTCGGCAGCACAGTCAAGCAGGTTGGAATGATACAGAGAAGATTATGCGCCTCTGCGCCATAATTGAAACTCATCCTATACCTCTACACTGCATACATTCACAGTGTATGTATGTGTTATTGGTCTCTGTGTCTGCGTGGGTGTCCCCCCACGTTCCAATGCTGTGTTTCAGTGCCATACATGATATAAACGTACAAAATATGTTTATGCACGACTCCAGATACATTCACAGTATATGTATGTATGTATGTATTATACTCTCTGGGTCGGCTGGGGCTCCGGTGTCCTCCCGCGCTCTCATGGTATGTGCGCTTTGGCTCTCTGCACAGTATAGACATGTTCAATATGTTTATTGCACATACTATACATGTTTACAGTATGGGTATACTGTTTGCGTAGTGTTCCTCCGGGTACTCCGGTTTCCCCCCCACCCTCCAATGGAAATGCACAGCATAAACATGTGCAATATGTTGATTCACATGCTATCATTCCTACACGGTATCTGTGTGCTGTCTGCGTGGAGTTCTTCCGGGTGTTCCGGTTTCTTCCCACGCGCTGACGGTATGTGCGCCTTTGGCCTTCTGCACAGTTAAACATGTTTAATGTTTATCACGCGTGCTAGAATACCTACACGGTATGTGTAGGCAGTCTGTGTGGTTTTCCTCCGGGTACTCCGGTTCCCTCCCACACTCCATTGGTATGGGCGCTTCGGCGCTATGCACAGTCTAAATTTGTGCGATTGGATATCCACATACTAACATACCTACCCGGTATGTCTGTGCAGTCTGCGTGGGTTTCCGCCCACACTACATGACATGCATGCCTTTGGTGCAATACACAGTGTAAACATACACATTATGTTTATACACTACACTAAATACATTCACAGTAGCTGTAGGTATTGCATTCTCCGAGTATGCGTGGGGTACTTCGGTTCCTCCCACGCGCCAACAGTGTGCGCGCCTTCGGTGCTATGCACACATAGGCTTGTGCAAAATGTTTAGCACACATACTATAATACCTACACGGTATGCGTATGCAGTCTGCATGGGTTTCATCCGGGTGCTCGGGTTTCTCCCCTGCGTTCCAATGGTGTGTGCATTCTTAGCACTATGCACAGTATAAACATGTGCAATTTGTTTATTCGCAGGCTAACATACCTACACGGTTGTGTACGCAATCTGCGCGGCTGGTTTACGTCCAAGCCCCGATGATGTGCGCGCCTTCGTCGCTGGCACAGTATAAATGTGTTTTAATAGGTTTATCCACACATACTAAACTACATACGCCATATGTGGTGGTATTATGCTCTTTGTGGCTGGGTGGGTTTCCTCCCACACTCTATTTGCGTGTTTGATGCAATACATAGTATAAACTATGTGTTTGTACAATCAGCACTTATCCATGGGTAGCTGCTGGATGGAGCATTGTCACAAGGATCCCTGGTTTTAGGGGTATCACTTTCCACCTGCTTTCAGTGGTGATCAGAAGTGCTGGCTTGGACTGTGTTCGCCAGGCTGAGGTTAGCGTTACGCCCGTTAGTGGCTGCGTCTCTGGCATTTTTTTGTAGCTCAATGACTGGGCAAAAGCCTCTGCTTCATCCATCAGTCGTCTAGCAGGTGCATTGCAACTGCTTTAGCCTTTTAGGGTCTCTGTGCCCGGGATGGGTTTGCGCCACCTGTGGAGGCTGAGGTACTAGTCCTCTGACCGAGTTTCTTGGGAAGTTCCGTCAAGTTGCCTTTATTGGCAAACAGTTGAGGCACCCTGTACACCGGGGCCTCCCTTTTCCGATACATTGCGGAGTCTCTTTGGGATTTTCATACATCTCACTGCAAGACGGTCCTCTCGGCCGTGTGCATTGTAGGGGAAGGGTCCTTGCATCCGGAGGTGTTTCCACCTCCTTTACCGGAGGTGGGGCACCGGAAGTGGACCTTATGGCCTCTCGACTCACTTGCAAGGTGGCAAGATCGTGGTCAGGTCCAGGGACCCCTGGGCGGACGCGTCAGACGCGTTGGAAGCCCGTGGGGGCAGTATCGCCTGATATATGCTTACCCTCCGCTACTGTTGTTGCCTCGCCGGCTTCGCAGAGTAGGGGCTGAGGCCATTCCAGTGATCCTCATTGCTCCGGAACGGCGATATTGGTACGCCGATCAACTTCGGCTAGTCGCAGACGTTCCTGGCGACTGCTCATTGGGGTGGACCTTCTGTCTCATGATCCCATACTTCATCCTGCTTTACAGTCCTTGGCTTTAATGGCATGGCTGTTTAAAGCCAGGTGCTGAAGGACCGAGTTCTCTCGTATTCGGTCATCTCTTCTATGTTGTTGACACGGGAATCTTCCTCTAGAAAGATATCTCACCGTACCTGGAAGGCTTACATTGCTATGTGCGAGGAACTTGAGTGGCGTCCTCAGATGTATTCCGTTCCCAGGATTTTGCTGTTCTTACAGCGTGGTGTGACCCAAAAGCTGGCCTTGCATACCTTTTTTGAGGGTTGGATTTCGGCCCGGGCTGTCTTTTTCAACGACTGCTACCGGGCCATTCCTTGATTAGCACCTTTTGTGCAGGGGCTTCGCCATGTGATCCCCCCCCCCCCCCCCCTGTCAAGCCTCCTCTCCCTACTTGGGATCTGAATTTGATGCATCTCGGTTCTCCAAGAACATCCCTTTGAGAATATCAGAGAGATTCCTCTCTTGACCTTGTCCCGAAAGTTGGCCTTCTTAGTGGCCATTGCTTCGGTTAGGCGGCTGTCTGAGTTGGCGGCCTTGTCCTGCAAGTAGCCTTACTTGGTCCTCCATAAGGATATGGCGGTGTTGCACCCACGACCGTCCTTCTTTTCTAAGGATGGTCTTGGCTTTTCACCTTAAGAAGGACATTGTTCTTCCGTCCTTGTGTCCTCACCCATCACATCCCTGAGAGTTTGCGCTTCATACATTAAGATGGGTACAAGCCTTACGAGTGTACCTGTCTGCTACTGTTTCCATTCGGAAGTCTGTGTCTGGTCCAAAACAGGGCCGAGCGGTGTCGTCTGCCACCGTCTCTTGGTGGATCAGGCAGACCTTCATACAGGCCTATGCCCTTAAGGGGTGGGCGCCTCCCTTTCCGGTTGCGGCGCATTCCACCAAGGCTATTGGTGCTTCCTGGGCCTTCCGACATCAAGCGTTAGTTGCACAAGTGGGCAAGGCGACGACCTGGTCGTCCGTTCATACCTTTTCAAGATTTTATAAGGTTGATGTGGCTGCATCTTCAGATGCTCCCTTCGGCCGCAAAGCATTGCCGGCCGCTGTTTAATGTTGCAACTCCTCCGTTGAGGAGCTCTGCTCGTTTGGAGTGAAGTTTTGGTTGTTCCTTTACTACTGCTCCCACCCTTCTGATACTGCTTTGGGACGTCCCACACGTTTACAGTATCCAGCTGTGTCAGTCCATGGACAATAAGAGAAAATAGGATTTTTGTACTCACCGTAAAATCCATTTCTCTGACGTCCATGGACTGACACAGCACCCACCCTTCCTTTTTTATGGTTTGTACTGCTTTGTTACGAACTGAGGTCTGCTGACTGCAGGTGGGAGGGTAATGTCGGCCCGGTCCACCGTGAGAGATACAGTCAGTCAGGTACTGTTCAATCTTGAGAGGACCGCGGGAGCATGAAAGCAACCCAGCCACCCCTGGAGTCATGGGGTATGTCGTGAACTGAGTCTCACGCACACAAGGCGAGGATCAGCACGCTCGATGGTCGGACAGATAAGACTACGAGGATACCAGTGTACCCAACCTGTTGCCCAGCCGACAGTTTGATTGAAGGTCTCAAAAATAAAATGATAAAATTCCCAAAGGAATACAATTTAAAAGTAAAATCTTCCAGGAGACTGGCTCCTGAGAGAGCCACGTCTTCTCCTTCTGCTAGGCAGAAAAAAACTGAGGTCTGCTGACTTCAGGTGGGAGGGTAATGTCCGGAGGGACCGCCCCCTGGGCGGGGCTGTTCAGCTCTTGTTTGTTCTAGAATGTATCTAACATTCTGCCTAGATCTTCTCCTGCGAGCAGGGACATATACCCACACGTTTACAGTATCCAGCTGTGTCCGTCCATGGACGTCAGAGAAATGGATTTTACGGGGAGTACAAAAATACAAATTTTTTTACTTCTTCTCGTATTTTGTTCGTCGAGGGTGTAGACACAACGTTTTTGCCTTTCACCAAGAAAAAAAATACGAAATTGGTGCAATTTGTTGTATGATTGAGTGAAAATGATAGTTAAGCTGCTGTACCCAGTCCATTGTGTAAAACCTTAAAACATATAATTGTTTAATGTGTAAAAATCAATCACAGCATCCACTCCTACGTTCCTATATACAAAGGGTCTACGTATCAGTCTTTTTTACCAAAGATTCATCCAATGTCACCCAAGATTCACACATTTCTAACTGAATCTTTTTTGTTCAAAAATGTGTAAATTTTGTCTTGGCTGAAAAGACTGATAGACCCCAAAGTACTATTAGTATTCGCAAAATAAAAGCATAAATTCCCACAAGATAAGACTTGCCTTCTTCAACATAAAATAAATAAATAAAAATCCTTGTCTTGTTGTCCATCATGATCCAAGGGCAGGGTATTATGGTGATTGTTATTGCACTGAATTGGCCCAGGCAGTCTTGGTACTCGGACTTTGTCAGACTTCTCTGTGGGCCCTCCCAGATTATCTGGCTCTTCTGTACCAAGGGCTGGTTTACTTTCCTGCATCAGTCGCTAGCTTTAATGGCCTCGCTGTTTTAAGATGTGGTCCTAACAGGGGCCTATCCCTTTCAGTTACAACTACATCATTGAATGCTTGAAAGTCCACTTTTCACAAGGTCTAACATCTCATCACAGTTGAAAGGTATAATTTTTGTAGTGAAAAAATAAGAGTACTGGCGCCAATCTATAAACTGAAAAACTAGTACTGCACCTCTAGTTGGTGCTAAACTAATAAGAAATTAAAAATATAAAGAGCGCTATCTAGTCAGCATAAATATGTGCAATTGTATGTACAATAAACGTGTAAATGATGACCACTTCAATTCATGTATATACACAACAACTGTGAACTCAGTGGAAATTCATGAATGAAAGTCCAAATGACATGAAACAATTCTTCATGTATTGCTTGATATTTCTTTTTCGTACATCACGGGACACAGAGCGACTTAGTCATTACTAATGGGTTATATAGATTACCTTCAGGTGTTGGCACTGGCCAATTCCAAACCGGAAGTACCCTCCCCTATATAAGCCCCTCCCACCCGGGAGCACCTCAGTTTTTTGCCAGTGTCTAAGGTGTTGGCCAAAGAGTAACATGTGTTTTCACTGGGCTTGCGTACAGGTTCTTTTGGGCCTTAGTAAGCTGTTCCGGATCCCACCAAAAAAGCTTCATAGCTAAACGGTCGGTACCCGGGCCTTGCAGCAGAAGAGCAAGGTTTTGCCTGTAATGCTTCTCTTAGGAGGGCTGGACCCTGGGATCCAGAGCTCTGGTCATACCCACGACCAAGACGCTGTCTGTGCAGGGTGCTATACAGGTCCAGGGGAGTGGAATCCTTGGGAACCCGGTCCCTGAAGGTTTAATTACAATGCCTGCCGTGATAGGTGAAGTTTGGACTTTTGTGGACCAAACAAAGTCCTGCGGCGGGGATCAGGTAAGTGGGGGCCCTCAGGAACTTGGTTCTATTGGGGGACCCCCAAGCCTAATTTGTCTTTCTGTCTGTTACCTAACGGTATTCCCGCTAAATATCTGTGTTTGCCTATAACTACTGAAAATGTAAAATTTTAATAGTAGTCAAGAAAAAAAAAAAAAAACAGGGACCGCGGTACCTGTGTTAAACCACTAGAGGCCGCTGTAGTCCATTTTTCTTGTAAATGTGGATCTTTGGTTTTCTCAACTCAAAAGATCCAGGCAGCTGGTAAGTTTCTCTGAGGGAATCCACTTCCTCTGCCCTGTTGCTGCGTTCATCCACCGCACAGGCCCTCCGGCAAAAAGGGCCCTGGCTCCTAGTCCTCTGTTGGTTTTCGAAAAGGGCGCCATTGGCGCGCGGGCGCGTGCACGCGCCTCCTATGAAAAAAAGGGGCGGGGCGGGTGGATGACGCTCGATGCGCGCCGCGGCGCTTCTGCGCATGTGCGGGCGTCCCAGCATAGTTAAAAGACACAGTACAAGTGTCAGCTGGATGCAAACAGAGCTAGCAACAAACAGTGGCACACAGAGGCGGTTGATGCAGGCATCCCCATAGAAAGGCACTTTAGTGGACACCAGCTGGTATATAGCAGCACCTGTGTTAGATTATTACCAGCAAAATTGGTGTATGACGACGGGAATACCTCAGCTTTGTGCTTAAAGGATATGTCGTCCAGACGCTCCGGAAATAGATCTTCCAGGAAGCCAAAGGGGTCTCCATCGGGCTCTGAGGATATTGGGCATGCTTGTACTGCACCAATCTCCCCTGAGAATTCAGAGGTCAGTAGCTGTAGAAACCCCGCAGGAATGCCTGGTGCTGCGGCTGTCCCCAGTCCACCTGCTCCTGTATATATAACAGAGGAGGTTTTATCCTCAACTCTGGGAGGATTGGAAGAGAGATTAACAGCATTGATCGCTGCTTCCCTGTCTCAGGAAAAGCGCGTCCGATCTCCGTCTCCTCCTTCAGAGTGCCTGTTAGTGAAGGAACAGCCCCACACAGAGATCGACCTACCTGAAGGGGATCAGGATGAGGTTGATTCAGTTATGGAGGAATCAACAGTGGAAGAACCTTTCTCAGCATCTCAGGCTGAAAGATTATGGGTTCAGTCTCTGACTAATATGGTCCGATCAGCATTTAAAATGCCTCTGGCGGAACCACCATCCACTACGGTTTCCTCGCTGGGGTCGCTAAAAGCTCCCCAGGCTGTCTGTTCCTTCCCAATCCACCCTTTATTAGAAGGGCTTATTTACCAGGATTGGGAGCATCCTGATAAAATATTTGCTCCCCCCAAGAGATTTCCGGTGATCTATCCCATGGAGGATAAGTTCATAAAAAAATGGAGGGTCCCTACAGTGGACGCAGCCATCTCTTCTGTTAACAAATCACTGACATGTCCAGTAGATAATGTTCCAATGTCAAAGACCCAATAGATAAAAAATTGGAGTCTTTACTAAAATCTGCTTTCTCTACAGCAAGCATGGTGACACAACCTGCGGTAGCAGCGATTGGAGTCTGCCAAGCAGTGAAAGATCAGTTGAAACAAGTCTTAAGGGACTTACCAGATCAGCAGGCTCTTGCCCTAGCTGACCTGCCTAGAGCCTTGTGTTTTGCGGTGGACGCCATAAAGGATACAATCCAACAGGCCTCCCGCTTTACGCTGTCTATAGACATATGCGTAGGCTTCTGTGGCTCAAAAACTGGTCTGCTGAAGCTCCCTGTAAAAAACTGCTGGTTAGCTTCCCATTTCATGGAGAACGCTTATTTGGAGAAGATCTGGACAAATATATCCAGAAAATTTCTGCCGGTAAAAGTTCACTCTTACCGGTTAAGAACAAGGGTAGGAGTCCTTCTTTTAAGAGGCCTACTTCTCCAGTCCCTGGCACATCGGCTGTGAAACAGTTCCGACGGCCTCCGCGGTCAAATCCAGGGGGCAGAAATCAGGGACAATCACAGGGTATCAAGAAACCCTGGATCAAGAGAGGTACAAGACCTCCCCCTAAGTCATGAAGGTTGCCCCCACTCAGTCGGGTGAGGGGAAGACTTCAGTTGTTCACAGAGACCTGGCGGGACACCATCAGAGATGGGTGATCCCCGCAGTAAGTCTGGGATACAGGCTGGAGTTAAAAGACATTCCTCCTGCCCATTTTATAAGGTCAAACGTGCCAAGCGATCCCCAGAAGAGTGGATCCCTCCTTCTGGCACTAGAGCAACTATTGCCCCAAGGGTAATCATGAAGGTTCCCTTGAAAGAAAACGGGTTCGGGTTTTACTCGAACCTTGTCACAGTCCCCAAACCAAATGGGGACATGAGGCCCATATTGAATATAAAAGGGCTAAACAAGTTCCTACATATCAGGACTTTTTTCGGATGGAGTCGATCCGATCGGTGGCCACCGCCCTACAAGGGCAGGAATGGTTAGCCTCGATCGACATAAGGGATGCTTATTTGCATATTCCCATCTGTCCGGCCCACCAGAAATTTCTACGCCTTGCAGTAGAAGGGCGCCATTTTCAGTTCAGAGCCTTACCTTTCGGTCTGGCCACGGCACCACGAGTGTTCACAAAAATTCTGGCCCTACGATTGGCCAAACTAGGGACACAAGGTGTAACGATAATGGCATATCTAGACGACTTGTTGCTGATAGACCACTCAGTGAAAAAAAACTAGAAGTGGTCGTTCACAAGATAATCAAGTATCTGGAATCTCACGGTTGCATTATCAACCGAGACAAGTCAGCCCTAAAACCAGTCAAAAGCCTGGAATACTTGGGGGCTAAGACTGGATTCAAATCAGAGAAAGATTTTCTTACCTCCAGAGAAGGTGTCGTCTTTGAAAGATTTGACCCACTTAGTGGGTACAAAAAAGAAAAACCATCCATACGCCTGTGTATAAGGCTGCTGGGAAAAATGGTGGCTTCATTCGAAGCGGTACCCTACGGTCAATTCCATTCAAGGAACTTGCAGAGGGCCATACTGTCAGCCTGGAACAAAAAAGTTCAGGCTTTAGACTTACCAATGTCCCCGTCCCCTTCAGTCCGGTTTCTTGGAAGGTGGTCACTACAGTTGCCAGCCTCATAGGCTGGGGGGCAGTACTGGAGCAATGGTCTCTCCAGGGCAAGTGGTCAGAAGCAGAGAAGGCCCTGCCCACCAATCTCTTAGAGATACGAGCAGCCCGGTATGCCCTAGTAGTATGGACATCCAAACTCCAAGGGTCACCTGTCAGAATTCAATCAGACAATGCCACAGCAGTGGCATATATCAATCTCCAGGGTGGCACCAGGAGTCGTGCAGCCCAGAGGGAAGCGAAATGCATCCTGGAATGGGCAGAAAGGTATGTCACAGCCATATCCGCGGTTTTCATCCCAGGAGTGGAAAATTGGAGAGCGGACTTTTTTAAGTCGCCAGCAATTATGCCCGGGGGAATGGTCTCTTCACCCCGAGGTTTTCCAGGCAATATGCCAGCGGTGGGGAACACCGGATGTAGATCTGCTAGCATCCAGATTCAACGCAAAGGTGGACAGATTTGTGTCTCGCACAAAGGATCCCCTAGCTTGCGGTTCGGATGCCCTAGTGTTCCCTTGGGATCAGTTCAAGCTGATATATGCATTCCCACCGCGATTAATCCGCAGAATCAGGGTAGAAAAGAAACCAGTGATTCTGGTGGCTCCAGCGTGGCCCCGAAGGGCATGGTACGCGGAGTTTGTAAAAATGTCAGTGGGAAGTCCTTGGACCCTCCCACATCGTCCGGACCTGCTTTCGCAAGGACCGATATACTACCCTTCCTTACCAGCCCTAGGTTGACGGCCTGGCTATAGAAGCCTACTTTCTAAAAAAGAGAGGGCTCTCTAATCCTGTGGTATCTACCATGATCAATGCCAGGAAGCCGGTATCCAGGCAGATCTATTATAGGATCTAGAAGGATTCTGGACTTCCTACAGTGGGCTGTACATAGGAAGCTTGCCTTGAGTACTATCAAGGGTCAGACGGCCTTGTCAATATTTTTTTTTTTCAAAGGCCCTTGGCTTTGCATTCATTAATCAAAGCTTTCATACAAGGAGTGATGCGTATTAGCCCTCCGGTTAGTATTCCCATATGTCCATGGGACTTAAACCTGGTTCTGTCGGTTCTACAGAAACAACCATTTGAACCATTGCGGCACATTTTCTTGGTTCTTTTCACCAGGAAATTGATTTTCTTTGTAGCCATTTGTTCGGCTAAAAGAGTATCGGAATTAGCCGCCTTGTCCTGTAAGGAGCCATATCTGGTTATCCATAAGGACAGAGTAGTATTACGTCCTCATCCAGCCTTCTTCCTAAGGTGGTATCGAGGTTCCATTTGAACCAAGATGTGGTTCTTCCTTTTTTCCCCAAACCTAGTTCGGTAGAGGAAAAGTTATTGCATTCTTTGGATGTAGTAAGAGCAGTTAAAGCTTATCTTAAAGCCACTGCTCAGATTCGTAGAACGGATACTTTGTTTGTTCTGCCGGAAGGCCCCAGAAAGGGTCAGGCAGCATCAAAAATCTACTTTAGCCAAGTGGATTCGACAGGTCATAATACAAGCCTATGGCTTGAAAAGGGGACCGCCTCCGTTCAAAGTTAGGGCGCACTCCACAAGAGCAGTTGGAACTTCATGGGCAGTGCATCACCAAGCCTCCCTGGCTCAAGTACTGTAAGGCCACAACATGGTCCTTAGTACACACGTTTACTAGATTCTACCAGGTAGACGTCACAAGTCAGGAGGATGTCGCCTTTGGGCGCAGTGTGTTGCAGGCCGCAAAAGAGCCTCATGCCTGATGGCGCCCAGCTTATGTATCCCTCCCCTCATTTGGCATTGCTTTGGGACGTCCCATTAGTAATGACTAAGTCGCTCTGTGTCCCGTGATGTACGAAAAAGAAAAAGGGATTTTTATAACAGCTTACCTGTAAAATCCTTTTCTTGGAGTACATCACGGGACACAGAGCTCCCACCCCTCTTTTTGGGACACTTATTGCTTGGCTACAAAACTGAGGTGCTCCCGGGTGGGAGGGGCTTATATAGGGGAGGGTACTTCCGGTTTGGAATTGGCCAGTGCCAACACCTGAAGGTAATCTATATAACCCATTAGTAATGACTAAGTCGCTCTGTGTCCCGTGATGTACTCCAAGAAAAGGATTTTACAGGTAAGCTGTTATAAAAATCCCTTTTTTCACTCCAACACCATGCTTGAGAAGATTAATGTGCTCCAAAAGTCACTAATTTGGCATTTTAATTTTTTACAATGTTTAATCTGATTTGTTTTTTCTATAGGAAGAGAAGATTTGGGTTACAAGCTTGTAAAGGAAGATATCTCACTTAAAATAACTGAATTGCTGCCTGGCCTTCAGTATGCAATTCTAGAAACAAGACAGATGCAAAAAGGCAAAGACCTTTATCCTAATACTTTGGTGGAACAGCATTTCAAACAGTTTGCCAGTTTTCAAGGGAAAAATGTCAGTGCCAGGGAGCTAAAAGCAGGAACAAGTAACACTTTAAGTCTTTTTTCTGGTCATGGAAAAGACATTGCTGATAAATCTGACCAGTTGTTTTTTTCTCGCCTGCAGTCTTATATTTCATCACCAGTAAATTTCAGTGTTCCTCTGGTAAAAATGTCCAGTCTCTTGAAGGAAGAGATCCCATTGTCTAGTGACTCTGAAAAATGTGGCAAAAACGTAATGGGAAATGACTCTGTTGCCTTAGATCCTAAAATACCTTTATTAGCCGCAAATAACATTAAAAGCGATGGTTCAAGTGGAAACCATGTATTGAATGAAAACAAAAAGCAACCTGCCAAGAAGAGAACCTTCAAGAAAGGTGGAAGACGAGGAGCCAGGAAAGGCAAAAGGAAGCTTAAACACCAAACTGCTTCGCCTTCTAGTGCTACGAGTGAGAACCAGGTTGCAAGCAAAAAGAGAAAGCTAATTGGTGGAGTCGAGGAACAAGCAGTCTCTTCAAACAGAACTACCGTAAAACTTGCCAGTGCTCCTCTTGCACACAGGAGAAAGAGAGGTTTGTAAATTTGACAGCTTTACTCTTTGTAGCTAGACCTATGGTTTCTGACTTTTTAAAGTGGTTGTAAAGGCTGAAGGTTTTTTTTTTTTTTTTACCTTTACCACTTCCATACAGGGCTTTTTGTACCTATTCAATACCGGGCCTATTCTAGCACTTCTCTCCTACATGTACAAATCATCATTCTTTTGCTAGAAAATTACTCAGAACCCCCAAACATTATATATGTTTTTTTAGCAGACACCCTAGGGAATAAAATGACGGTCATTGCAACATTTTTTCTTGCACGATATTTGCGCAATAATTTTTCAAACGCCTTTTTAAAAAAAAAAAAATGGTTTCATGAATTAAAAAATAACAAAACAGTAAAGTTAGCCCAATTTTTTGGGAAAATATGAAAGATAATGTTACGCTGAGTAAATAGATACCTAACATGTCATGCTTTAAAATTGCGCACACTCATGGAATGGCGCCAAACTTCGGTACTTAAAAATCTCCATAGGCGACGCTTTAATTTTTTTTTACAGGTTACCAGGTTAGAATTACAGAGGAGGTCTAGTGCTAGAATTGTTGCACGCGCTCTAACGCACGCGGCGATACCTCACATGCGTGGTTTGAACTGCGTTTACATATGTGGGCGACTTGCGTGTGCATTCGCTTCTGATCGCGAGCTACCGGGGACAGGGGCGTTTTAATTTTTTTTTTTTTTTTACTTTTTTTTTTTTTACTTATTTATTTATTTTTTTACAATGATTTTACTTTTTTTTTTTTGCTCACTTTTATTCCTATTACAAGGAATGTAAACATCCCTTGTAATAGGATATGTGTGACAGGTTCTCTTTATTGAGAGATGCGGGGTCAATAAGACCCCGCATCTCTCCTCCAGGCTTGAAAGCATGAGATCAGTGAAATTTTTTTCACTGATCTCATACTTACAGCCGCAATGGCGGCTTTGTTTACATTTGAAGCCCGGGCGTGACGTCATCACATCGTGCCCGGGCCTCAGACGATCATAGAGATGACTGGTGACCATCTGGTCACCAGTCATCTCTATGCTCATCACGTGACCCCACCAACGACGCCGGAAGATTCGCTCCGGGTCCCCGATCGCACGGGGAGCCCGGAGAAGCACCGGATGGCGGCGGGAGGGGGGGGGATGTCCCCTCCCGCCGCCTGTAAGAACGATCAAGCGGCGGAACCGCCGCTATGATCGTTCTTATGGTGCGCAGAATCGCCGGCACTTCAAAAGGATATCTGAATGATGCCTCTAGCTGCAGGCATCATTCAGCTATCCCCCTACAAAGCCGAGGACGTCGTATGACGTCCACCCAGGATGGGAGATCCCATCTGTGGACGTCATTTGACTATGGCTGGGTAGGGAAGTGGTTAAAGTGGTTGTTACCCTAAAAAAAAAAAAAAATGGATCCTGTCGCTTTAAAGCATGAATAGCAGCACAGTGCTTGTGCTGTGTAATTTGGCCCTTTCTATCAAATAAAATACATGGCTCATCCTGCCTGGTGCTGCCCTCCCCTCTGTAAACTGAGCACAGTTTATCATGTCCACTGAGCCCTAAAACTGTGGTAAGTTTACATGCCTCCATCATCTGCTGTCCCTCCCCCTCCCTCTCTACCTGTTAATGCCCCCCTCTCTCCTCCTGCTGATAAAATGACTTGTCAATTTTCATACGATCCTCCCTGTTTGATAATGTAATGTGCTTTATAAAAATAATGCCGTTTATATACCCCATTTCAGAGCGCCGCTCACGAGACAGCCCACCTCTCTCCTCCTTTTCTCCCCGCTGACGTCAACAGGGAATTCTCAGTCCCTCCCACTGTAGCTGTTAGCTCAAGAGAGGAGAGAGGCAGGCAGTCACGTTGGCACCGAGCAGCGCTCTGAAATTGGGTATAAAACGGCATTTTTTTTAAAGTGCATACACTGGGCACAATATCAAACACTAGAGGTTTCTATGAAGAGAACAAAGTGGTTTTAAAACCACTTTAATGCATTATCTGCATTAAGGTAACCCCCCCCAAGCCTCTGTTATGCCAACCAATAATAGAGGGCGCAACCACTAATTTTAATTTGAGTACATTTTTTTTAATACTGGGTCTGCTTTAATTACTTACTGACCATTACACCAAACTGACAATCAATGCAGATAATTTATATTAGACCGCTTTATGTCTACTTTTAATGGTTGCCATATACAAATTCTACTGAAAGACTAATTGTTTTTAAAGGTTATTACTTAGAAATGGTATTTTGTTCATAGTGTACACTAAATGCACAGATTTGTATAAGATCACTGCTATAATTGCTATAATTGGGCTGCTTTTACATTGATCAGTCTTTTAAAATAGTGAAGAAAAATGCATGGCCATGAAATCCTATGGAACTCTTCACACTGGTCAGTTGCAGGTCCATTTTATTTTTCAAAGTCCTGCTTGTAATTTTGGTGTATGTTTGGTGCGGTAAAAAAAAAAATCACCTCCCCTATGGAAATGAATGGAAAACGCATCAAAAACACAGCTAAAATGCAGCTGCGGTTGTATTTTTGTGCAGGTTTTTGAGTCTCACGTGTCATTTTTTCACAGGTTCAAAACGCACCGGTAATGTGGTAAAAACGCATATACGTTTTTGCAACGGAGCAGTGTTAAAGTAGCCTTAACCAGTAAATGTTTTTTTAAACCAATTTTATATAACTAGCTGTTTATCCCAGCTATCTTCCTGACTGATTATGGTAATGTAGAGGTAACTACATACCTACATGCCTGTCAGGCCATCTGTCTTACTTTTTTTTTTTTTTTAAGGCTAGTAATTATATTCTCTTTATAATTGGTAGCTGATTATCTTTACTTAGCCACCTATGCAAAAGTTTGGGAACTAGGAATTCTGCTGCTGGGAGTGTACAGCCTATAGGGTCTTGCTGTTTTCAGGATTTAAGTGGCAGTACTCCTGCAATTATCTGTCTTCTCGCTAGAGATTTTTTTTTTTTTTCAACTACCCACTTTGTGTTTGTTTATTATAACTGGAGCATTTCATTGAAAACTTTGTTTTGTGAACAGCTACATGACTTCACTGCCATCAGTGAAGTGTACTATAGAGATAATGTCATTAGAAAAATATATAATCTTGGTTGCTGAGCTCATCTGTCACAGAAATTGTATTTATTTTAGATTTCATATATATTGATCATGAAATCCTGCCCCCACCTCTGTCACTGGTTATTGTGGAAGATTTGGATAGTCTTTACATGTTTTCAAGAATATTTGATGAACACAAATTTTATTGCAGACACAAAGCTTAACTCTTATGCCTCCTACACACTATCAGATTTTCTGCTGATTTTTGTCATCAGATTTACCAAAACCATGTAGTACAAGGGCCTGCCTGATTGCATACAAATTGAAACTCTTAAGATTTGACCTCATATTAGATGGTTTTGGTAAATCTGATGACAAAAATCAGCAGAAAATCTGATAGTGTGTATGGGGCTTTAGAATACATAAAACGGGAGATATCAAGATATCTATTAAAGAGCAAGCAGCTTGCTATGGGGACACTCGGCAGGGAAGAGGAGCCAGGAGCGCTGGCGGGGGACCCTAGAAGAGGAGGATCAGGGTTGCTCTGTGCAAAATCATTGCACAGAGCAGATAAATATAACATGTTTGTTATGTTTAATAAAATTGCCTATAGATTCACTTTAAATATGTCCCGACCTAAAGGCTTCTTCAGCACACCCACATAAATGAACAGCAATATTTTTTTTTTTAGTTGTCAGAATGCAACATTTTAGAGACGCATGGAACCTTTTTATCAAAGCAATTGAGGCTGTCACTGTTGCCTTAATTAAAGGGTCCCATATGGCACATTATGGCATTGTGGGAATAAAAATACTGTATTTATTAGCGTATAACACTCACTTTTTTACCCTGAAAATAGAGGGTAAACTGCCTGCGTGTTATACACAGGGGGCTGTGGAAAGTTTTTTTTTTTCTTGAAACTTCCCTCTTAAAGTTAGGTTGTGGTTTGTTGGTAGGGATTTTCAACTTTGTCATAGAGCTTATTTTTTTTGCCTTCTTATCTTAAATGTGCTCAGGAGTGGCCATATAAAAATGTTCATAATGTGAATCTTTTATAGTTTTTGAGCCAAATGAAACTTGCAGTGCCGCTCTAAGCTGAGATAGATCTTCCCGCTGGTCACAGTAAAGGGAGCTGGCGTCGGTGCACCATTCAGAGGTGTAATGGCATTATCAGAGTATTATTTTCTTTGATGCTTTTATAGTTTTGTGATTTTTAAAAAAAATTATCATTAAGGATTTTATTTATTAAAGATTTTAATGCATGCAGAGCCAATCTTACAGTATTATGCTAGGTTAACAACATATTTTTTTTAATAATCCTAGCACTTTTAAGAATGCTATCTTTTGTTTCTGTCATTTTATTTTTATTGATTATATACTTTCTTGTTTGATTGTTAGGTGCTGAAGTGTTGACTGCTGAATTTGTGATTGATGACAAAGTCAGTGAAACAGAAACTACAGTTACAAACAAAAAGAACCAAGAAAAAGGCGCTGTTCTTAAAAATAAATTAATCACAGGGAAAGCAAGAAAAAAGGCTTCAACAGACACCCACATTGTGCGTGACAGACCTCCAAAACGTAAGGCCTCTGATCCAGGTAAAAGAAGAAAACCACTTATCTTCATTATATGTAGCACCAGTACAACTTTTTAAATTCATAGTAAACTGCAGTAACGTATATACCCGAGTATAAGCCAAGGCACCTAATTTTACCACAAAAAATGGGAAAACGTATTAACTCGAGTATAAGCCTAGGATGAGAATGCAGCAGCTACTGTAAGCGGAAAAGAGGGTCAACAATGCCCATTTGCACGCCTCTCTGTGCCCATTTGCACGCCTCACTGTGCCCAACCTCACTGTGTCCATTGCAGCGTACCTGAAATTCTTGACAGGATGCGGGCATCCATTTTTTAAAACTTGCGGCTTCCTCCTGGTCCCGTCCCGTTCCGTAATAGGTGTTTGACACTGTGTTCAGTGTTCCACCTATCACGGACGTCTTCTCATCCTCGGACTCAGTTTCCCAGCAGACACTGTGTTCAGTGTTCCGCCAATCACAGACGTTCTTTCATCCTCGGACAAGAGAAGGTCCATGATAGGCGGAACACTGAACACAGTGTGTGCTGGGAAACTGAGTCCGAGGATGAGAAGACCAGGAGGAAGCCACGACTTTTAAACAATGGACGCCCGCAGCCCTTCAGGTACACTGACTCGAGCATAAGCCGAGGGGTATTTTCAGCCCTAAAAAAGGACTGAAAAACTTGGCTTATACTCAAGTATATACGGTAAGTAACAAAATAAAGGAAAGAACCAATAAATCTACCTCAAAGGGGGAAAAAACAAATGTGTGAAATCTTGATCTATATAGAAAAAAGGTGCTTGTGCGCTTACCACTCAGTAAAAATAGAAACACTAAAGTGCAAATATTGCTGAACAAATTAAATATTAAGAGACAACTAGCAGCTAACTTCTATAATGTGACCAACATACAATAAAATAGTTTATATAGTGAAGCAGCACTAAATGTCAATAGAAAGTGCTAATATTATTAAAAGTGCTATTAATAAAGTCTAACTTCTCATAAATTAAATAAATGGGGTGACAAAATCAACAATAATAAAATAAAATTAAAACGTCCAAACAGTGACTATGTAAATAAAGTGCTAAATAGCCAAAATGGCAGTCCAAATAGCAACAGCTAATTGCAGGGAGAGAAGCAAGGATGGGTGTGGGAATACACCTTGTCTCATCAGAAACACACTGGATCAGATGAACAAATGATGCATAAATAATCCTCCCCCATAGACACCAGCCTCTCACCTCTCTGGTGGACCCCACGGGGTCAGTAATAACCACAAAGGTCTCCACTGCTCACAATGAGAACTTCCAGTCCTTTTGCGTGACCCGAAACCACTGTAGGGATCTCCACAGCTTACCAGTGTTCTTCCTTAAAGCGAATCTTCCTGACGGACCCCACGAGGTCAATAATGGCCACAAAGATCTCCACTGCTCACAATGAGAACTTCCAGTCCTTTTGAGTGACCCGGAACCACTGTAAGAATCTCCACAGCTTACCAATGTTCTTCCTTAAAACAAATCTTACTCCATAATATTCAGAAAAAAAACAAAAAGGGATTCCATAGTGAAGCATGTAAAGGAAAGCCCCAAGAAAAGGCGTTGTAATTACCGTATTTATCGGCGTATAACACGCACCGGCGTATAACACGCACCCCAAGTTTAGGAGAGAATTTTAAGGAAAAAAACTTTTAGGAGGGAAATTCAAGGAAAAAAAACTTACATTTAAATGCAGCATGCAGCCTTGCCCAGTGTCCATCTGCAGCCTTGCCCAGTGTCCATCTGTCCATCTGCAGCCGTGCCCAGTGTCCATCTGCAGCCGTGCCCAGTGTTCATCTGTTCATCTGTCCATCTGCAGCCTTGCCCAGTGCCTTTGCGATCGTGTCAGTCCCGGCGGTTTTTAAAATTTGGCGCCGATTTCTGTGGAGAGGAGCGAGCGGGGCCGAGTGTACTTCGGCTGGACTCGGCTCCTCTCGCAGTTCCGCCCATCTCCACTGACTGCACCGCTGACGGAGAAAGCCGAGTGTACTTCGCCTAGACTCGTGTCTGCTCACAGTCACAGGCAGGACTGCGAGAGGAGCCGAGACTAGGCGAAGTACACTCGGCTTTCTCCGTCAGCGGCGCAGTCAGAGATGGGCGGGACTGCGAGAGGAGCCGAGTAAAGCCGATTGTACTTCGGCTCCGCTCGCTCCTCTCGCTCGTTTTCAGCAGGGGAATTCGACAGAGTATCGGCGTATAACACGCACCCACGATTTTCCCCTGATTTTAAGGGGAAAAAAGTGCGTGTTATACGCCGATAAATACGGTAGCTGTTGCTATTTGGACTGCCATTGTGGCTATTTAGCACTTTATTTACATAGTCACTGTTTGGACGTTTTAATTTTATTTTATTATTGTTGATTTTGTCACCCCATTTATTTAATTTATGAGAAGTTAGACTTTATTAATAGCACTTTTAATAATATTAGCACTTTCTATTGACATTTAGCGCTGCTTCACTATATAAACTAAATCTTGATCTATATTACAGTGGAACTACACTGCACCAAAAATATTATTTAATTAATTTTTAATCTTTAAAGCAAGCTTACCCATCCATGTTTCCATGCTTTATTTTTCGGAGAAATCACTTTGAAAAACAGCCTCCTGCATTTCTGGCCGTGGCCATCTTGAGTAAGTGCAGACAGTTCATGTAGTATTTACTTCCTGGAATCCGGCTGCCCTTAGCTCAGACAGGAGGGTGTGCTTAGAAAAAAAAAAAAGAGTTGAAAACCAGAAATATTATATACTTATCGATCTATTTACTAATGCTGGCAGAATTAAGATTAAAAATTGTCAATGTTGGTTAGGAGAGTGAAGTTACACTTTAATTAATAACCCTTATGGGCTCTAAAAGTACTTTCATCCAAAAAAGTTAGACCGCTTCCACACTGAGGCAGTTTTCAGGCGTTTTAGCGCTAAAAATAGCGCCTAAAAACTGCCTCCCATTCATTTGAATGGGTGCTTTCACACTGGGGCGGTGCGCTTTCATGAAGGTAGAAAAAGTCCTGCAAGCAGCATGTTTGTAGCCCTAAAAAAAGCACTCCAAAAATGCCCCTGCCCATTGAAATGAATGGGCAGTGCTTCCAAAGCATCGCAAAGCACTTTGAAAGCACCGCAAAATGGGTCTTTTTTATTATTTTTATTTTTAATTTTTTTTAGGACACGTTGTCACGTGACCTTTAAAAAAAGTGACCCGCTAGCGGGCAAAAAACGCCACTAAAGCACCGCAAGAACGACCAGCGCTTTAGTGGCTGTTTTAGCAGGGCTTCAGCGTGCAAGGGGTCTGAGTGAAATAAGTACTGTACCTAACTTGTACTTGTACAGTAAATGGGATATTGGACATTGCTGTAACTTCTCCGTTCTCTTTTTGTTGGTTTTATAAAAGTTGACAAAGCACTACAAATTTTATGAGCGAGAAATCCAAGGACAGATGATTGCAGCACGCTTTTATGTTTTTTTATTTTTTTTGTTTTTTTATTATTATTATTTCAATTTTACCATACAAAGTAACATCAACAGTTTTGAGCATACCATGCTTGAAACTGTCGTTACTTGCTTTTATTTTGTATCATTGGATGAAATAAAAAATGAGTGCTGCAACTGTCTTCTCTTAGATTTCGACATTAAGGAGGTGGCACTTGGGCATTATTCTATTTCATAGATGCACTAGAAACCTCACCTGTAAGAGTGTTGCTTCCCTTAGAGTAAGCGTGTAAAGAAAAAGAAGGGGAAAAAAAAAAATATATAGAGCGATATTTACTTACTTTGTCATAGGAACTTGATTAACTGATGTTCAGGCAGAGGCTTACATTTAGTTGCCGTGCCTAAACTTCCTAGGCATTGTTCATGTAACTTGTAACTAACTACCAATGACAGCTAGGAGCACCATTTTTTTTTAGCTGCAGTTCATTTTTTTTTTTTTTTTTTTTTTTTTTTATATAAGCGTAAATTTTCTTATACAGTAGTAGTAGTAGTAGTAGTATAGCTAAAGTATATCTTTCCATTGTGCTTATTGTTCTTTATTGGTTTTGTTTCCTTTTTTGTCACTTTTGTAGGTAACAGGAAAAAATTAACTGAAGTTAAAGCCAAATCAGAAATTGTGAGAAGACCAGTAAAAAGAAAAAAAGAAAAGTCTGGGAAGCAATCTAAAAGAACAACGGTATCCATTAATACTGTTCCCTTTGAACCAGCTAGCTCATTCAGCAAGACCAGCATGGACCACAATTTGACCATTAAGCAATCAGCTCACCTAGCACCAGTTCCTGAGACTGATATAATGGAGAAGCGGATAAGCATGTATGAATCTCACGCCCTAAATCTCCTGGCTGACTTGGCTTTAAATTCCCTCTCTTCCTCAAGTATTTCATATATAAACTCTGAGAGTACTACTCCCATAAGTGAAACTGTAGTCCAGGAAAAAGTTCCCGACAGCGATGGTGGAAATGCTGTAGAATACCCACAAAATGACAACAGTTCCCCATTACAATCTAGCAGTGCCTTTGAGGAGCCTGTTCAGGCACCGGATTGTGTAAAAGGTCAGCCTAAGGCTGGGGGTGATGCCAGTCCAGCACAGCAACGTACAGAGAACACTGAGAAACCATCCTCCCACAAAATGCTCCTGGCAGCCGCTAAGGCAAAAGCACGAAATAATACCACAAGTAAGATTTGTTTGGAGCATTCTTACTCCCAGCTTCCCAGAGACGATGCACAAGATAAATCCACAAAGGACCTAAGTGAAAAGCTTTCCCCAAGTGTTTCAGAACCGACAAGCCCTGAGATTGAAGAGGTATTGGACCAGTCATCAGACTTCCTCATTCCAAGGGAATTTCTGCATTTGACTGGTGATATTGGGTGCCCTTCCTTGTATACAAAGCCTCGGGACGGGTCAAGGCTTCGGGAGAACTTTTATATTACATTCAAATGGGAAGCAAAATATGATTTTGATTTGGATAGCAAGTTTACCAGTGATCCATTAGAAAAAACAATAAATCGAGCTCTACATGGGTAAGTAATGTAAAAGCTAACTCTTTGGTACCCAAAAAGAGCATTCAAGCTATAAATCATAGAAAAGCAGGGACAAGTCCTTTTTGACAAATGTTGGACATCTTTATGATGATAAACACCTTTTGTTGTATATACTGTAATTGTGTTACAGCAAATGTTAACTTAAAAATATGAAGCATACCAATAGAAAAAATAACCTGTTGGAAATGGTGATACAAATGGCAGGTGACATGTTGAAAAGTATCTGCTAAATAAAATACCCTTGCAGTGATGACCAAAGAAATGTGTGTGACATCTGTCACTAAGTGTAACGTGCTAAGCTATTTGATTGCAACAGAAGAAACTTCTATTCAGGTGAATGAGGTAAAGTATCCATGTTGTAAACCTAGACAATGCTAGCTCATCATTATGCTGAAACCATGTAAACAATCAAAACTATTAGTTCCAGAAATAAAGGCATCTAAAGATCAAAGTTGAGCTTGTTCTAATCTCCCTATTGGTCACTGACATGTATGGAGTTGTGGAATGAAGTGCGGGCAACCACCAAGACCTAAGAAAATATCATACTTTATAAAACGAAACAGGGGTCATTCCACTGCTTCTGCTGGATTTTCCATTGTGAAGTAGAATTAAAGTGAGAGCTTAGTACCCAAGCCCTTTAAAAAAAAGTAGTGAGCTCTCACTTTCTGGCCCTTCCAGAAAGCCTAAAAGAATAAGGTACTGCTGAAGTCTCCAAGAGATTTAAACATATGCTGTACATCTCTGGAGAATAGAACAAAAAGAATTGTGCTGTGTCATTGTCAACCACTTAGATGTTGGCTGTCATACTTTGATCTGCTTAAAAAAGTAAAAGTTGTCTGATTTGTTTGGCTACATTCTTCCTTTTTTTTAATTTTTTTTCTTCTCCTAAAGGCAGTATATGTGTGCATCTGTGTTTTCTTGACCCGCAGCTAGTAATAACCATGCACACCAAAGATAGAATAATAATTCAACCGTATTATTCAATTCATAACCTTCACTAAAAATTTTGTAAATAAAGTGAAACCTCGAATTGCAAGTAACGCGGTTAAAGAACGTTTTTATTTATTTTTTAAATCCTGACTCAGTTTGCGAGTGTTGTCTTGCAAAACGAGCTGGATTCAAGCCACAGCGGTGTGCAATACCGCATTTGGCCAGAGGGGTGGGGGCCCCGGAGCCTTTCAGAAATACTCCGTTTCTGACCCTTTCCCGAGGTTTTCCGGGTTCAGCCCAGCTGTCCCCGCCCCTTTTCGAGGCTCTCCGGCGCCCCCCCCCCCCTCACCCCTGGCCATATGCGGTATTGCATGCCATAGTAGTCAATGCGGAACAAATTATTTTCGTTTCCATTGACGTCTATGGGGAAACTCGCTTTGATATGCGAGTACTTTGGATTAGAAGCATTCTCCTGGAACGGATTATGCTCGTAATCCAAGGTTCCACTGTATCGCATTCTTAACAAAGTGCAATAGTGATAAAGTCCCAAAAGTGCTTATAACTTTAGTGTCCAAAAATGTAGGTGTTCACTGGCAAAAAAAGTCCATCTTCCATATCACTAATATAGTGATTTTAAAACCCCAAGAATACTGTGAATCTCCTTCACCAAGCGAGCAAATATTGCACTCATCAGACGGATAGGCTGCCAGATTATAAGTAGCACAGAAGCTCAAATCATTCCATTAGGTTATCCTCCACTGCTCACACAGATCTCCACAGGTCTGGGAACATCCTCCTGAGTCCTCGGTACAGGACTATCATCCACTCATGTGCTTTTTCCGACACTGCCTTGGAACCCACCACTACCAGATCCACCCGCACTGCTGCGTCCAGCCCAAGGGGGGCACTGTAATCCTGCAAGCTCTTGAAGTTGGGGATGCGATGGTGGTCTGGTCAGGGAAAATCAGCCAGCTTATTCTCTATATAATCGCAAGCCTTCTGCCAGATATCCCACTTACTGCAATCTCCTCACCAACAGGAGACTTCTGCTTTTTTTTTTTTTTTTTTTTTTTTAGAATGTTCAATTTAATCAAAGCATTTAAACTATATTAAGTGGGAAGCTTTTGTTATTATTTAATGTATAATTGCCATTTTCTTATTAAATGAAACTTTCTTTTTCTAGGCCGTGGAACCCCAACTTGAAGGAGAAGGTGGAGGATGTGAAAATTATTTTGCACATGTGGTTGGCTCTCTTTTATAGTAAACCAAACCAGCAGGTGATTAGCAGCTCTCGGAAAGTTGTAGAACATAGTAACCCAGCAAAATACGTCTCCATCAACACAGTGCATGACCCGCTTTGTGAGATTGTAGAGTCTGATACTGCTGATGCTGAGAATGGCGATGAGAGTGACCTCCTGAGGAATTCCCCTCACACCCAACCCCAAATCATGTCGGGTGTTTCTCCACCGTGGCATGAAATGAAGGAAAAACACAGTAGCAATCAGCCTGTGGATTTAAGTGTTCCTTCCAAAGTACAAACAAAGGTAAGAAGGATTTACTACCTTCAAATACGCATTAAATGATAGGCATGCATTTCTGTTCCTGGCTTATTAATTCTGCTTATCGGTCTAGAAAAGTCTTTGTTCAGTTCTTTAGAAGTGTACTTTTATTATTTTTAAAGTTTCAGGTCTAAGTAAGGGCTAAGTGTTTGCAATATTTAATATCAAACGCCATGGCACATATTTATCAATGTATGAAAATCATCTGTATGTGATCAACTTCACAGAGCAAAATCCACCTAGCCTTACACAAGTGTAGGGAAGGACAGCACCGTGTACACCAGGGGTCTCAAACTGACGGCCCTCCAGCTGTTGTGAAACTACAAGTCCCATCATGCCTCTGCCTGTGGGAGTCATGCTTGTAACTGTCAGCCTTGCAAAACCTCCTGGGACTTGTAGTTGTGCAGCTGCTGGAGGGCCACCAGTTTGAGACCCCTGGTGTACACTATATGATATAAAATACAAGCTTGGGTCCCTTTCACACAAATGTTTAGTCTTGGCTAGGCTGATCCACAATGTATAGGTGGGCAAAGACAAATTAATATGTGCCCGTTTACACCCACTTACATCTTAGTTTGTTGTCTGTATTAAACAGCAGAGAAGGTTTGCATCTTTTTTGACTTTTTGCTTATGTAAATGGATGTGGTTTGTTTTACATCCGTAAAAAAAAACAGACATATGAAAAATGGATAAATATGGAACATGAATGTACAAAATTATGTAAAAGGATTCCGCTTTCATGCATTTTTCAAAGATGGAATGAATGATGCCCATGTAGAAGGACCCTTTATCTGATTTTCAGGCTAGACATAAGGAAAGACAATTCTTGCAAAATTTTATTTGTCTTAGGGCCAATTTATACTGCAATGCAGAACAGCCGGAGTGATTTACTGCGCTGGCCGCTCTGCCTTGCCGGCTGCATTAGGGGGCAGTGTGATGCACGATTTATCGCGTCGCACTGCTCTATTTTTGTTTTCAATGCTTTTGTATGAGCTTCATTTGAAGTGTACAAAACATTCCATTCACTGCAATGTCGCGCAATGAACTGCCTGACATTGCAGTGCGATTCGGGGGCCGGTGCGCTGCGGTAAAATGCAGCATGTCTGCATGTTATCACAGCACATTGCAGTGATAGGCTGCGTTGCAGTGTGAATAGGACCATTAGGAAACAATTGTTTCCTGTGGTGACAAACGTTTTACCATGCGGTAAAACATCTGTCACCGCACTTGGTGTGAATTGGCCCTCAATGCTGATAAATAAGAAATGAGGAGAAGAGAAGATTGTGGCAATATGGGGTTGAAATTGCTATATCCTACATCAATAAATATGTACCATGTGCTGTTGTGCTGGCTAATAGTGTTGTGTCTTGTGTATTCAATCCTAAAGCCTGCTAAAAAAAAAAAAAAAAGTTTAAAAAAATTAAGAGGATTTTCAACTAAATATGCAGCCAGCAGCATAAGGGACCCATCACTTTAACTGTGAGTAATGTCCCTTGTGCTGCTGGCTGAATATTTCGTTTTAAACCCTCCATTCTCTGATCACCCCCCTACCCCTGGTGCTGTAATCTTCCACTGCTGCTGGGGTTAAAAGATCTGAGGGACCTGTGATATGCATTCATCAGGATTGCTGATTATGCCCACCCTTTCCACTCACCACCTCCATTTATAGAAGCTGGTACTATAGCTTCCATGAATGAAACTCCAATCTATGAATGGAGGACGGACAGACAAATGAAAAGCAATCCTCAATTCATAGATCATTATTTATTCATAGAAACTATAGTGCAGCTTCTATGAATGGAGGAGGTGAGCGGAAAGGGCGGGCAGCTGGGATCTAAGGATGGAAGATTTTAACTAAATATGCAAGCTGGCAGCACAAGGGACTCATTGCAATGACTGTATGTAATGTCTCTTAAGCAGACTTTTTAAAACCTTTTTGACTAGACCTACGCTAAGAGATTTTGCATGCTATGTGGAGCTGTGTGTAGATAAAGATGCTTCACTAATAGAGCACAAACGGTGATTGAAAGCTTATTAGTCTCTGCTGTGCTTCATACATTGGCACAAGTCTAGGGATATCACAGCATGTTTCTTTGTCTGCTGTAGTATATGGTTTGATATATAACAGATTATGCTAGAACTCTGTCATGGGTTAGCTGTTAGGTGCCATATTCTAAAGTAAATGTAATGATTTAACTTGTATTATTCATCCCAGGCATTTATAGAATGCTGAAATGTACTTTTCAATCGTTTTTTTTTTTTTTTTTTTGTACATTTCAAAATACAGGACATGAGAAAGTGTTAAAACCCTGGCTACATTGTCAGAACAAAAGCATAATATGAAAACAAGGTCAATGGGAAATAAGATAGGCTTCATATAACGCTGCCAATTTACATACACCCTAAACTGTATGCCCTCAAGGAGCTTACAGTTTAAAGTCCCTATCTTGCATACATGCACGCACACATATACACTAAGGGGGATTTAAAGCGGAGCTCCGCCGGAAAAAAAATATTAAAAGCCAGCAGCTACAGCTACAGCAGCTGCTGGCTTTTAATATTTGGACACTTACCTGTCCTGGAGTCCAGCGACGTCCGCAGCAGAGGACGAGCGACCGCTCGTCGCTCTGCTGCTCCCTCCGCCATCCTCGCTGAGGGAACCAGTAAGTGAAGCCCTGCGGCTTCATGCCCGGTTCCCTACGGCACATGCGCGAGTCGCACTGCGCCGTTCTGATTGGTGCTCCTGTGTTCTGGGAGCCGAGTGTCTCCCAGAACACCAAGGGAAGTCTGCGGGAAGTGACGTCACTCCCGCAGATTCCCGGAGAGAGGACTCCCGGATGTGGGTGAAAATACCTGTCTTAGACAGGTATCTTCACCCCCTCCCCCCTGAAAGGTGTCAATTGTGACACCGGAGGGGGGGAGGGTTCCAAATAGCAAAAGTTGCTATTTAGGGTGGAGCTCCACTTTAAAGGAATTGTAAAGGCAGAAGGTTTTTATCTTAATGCATTCTATGCTTTAAGATAAAAAAAACCTTCTGTGTGTAGCAGCCGCCCCAGCACCCCCTAATTACCTAACTGAGCCCCATCTCTCTCCAGCAATGTCCACGATCCCCTCAACCATCCAGGACACTCCTCCTGATTGGCTGAGAGACTGTCAATCAAAGCCAGTCAGCCAATCAGGGGAGAGAGGGGGTGGGGCCAGTTCTGGGCTCCATGTCTGGATACACAGAGCTCTGACTTGGCTTGGGTGTCCCCTGTAGCAAGCTGTTGGCTGAGGGGCACTCAAAGGAGGGAGGAGGGTCTAGGAGCAGCAAAGAAGGACCACAGAAGAGGAGGATCCGGGCTGCTCTGTGCAAAACCAACTGCACAGAGGAGGTAAGTATTTTTTTTTTTTTTTTAAATGAGCCTTTACAATCACTTTAAACAGGAGCCAGTTATCCTAACAGCATGTCTTTGGAGTGTGGGAGAAAGCTTGAGTACACAGAGGAAACCAACACAAGCGCACAAAAAAAGAAAAAACATGCAAACTCCATGCAGATGGAGCCCTCGCTGGGATTCCAACCATAGACCTCAGTGCCTAAGTGCTAACCACTGAGCCACTGTGCTGTTGCACTTTTACAGACCAGTAATATCAGAAAAGTGTGTTATGTCATAACATGATTTAATCATATAATGCACATTGTGTTACAATCCATGGGTACTGAAGAAGGCATCTGGCGGGTGTTGTGTCCTGCCTCCAACTGCTGAATATGAAAGTATACACAGAGCAGACAACATCCACACAAACCCATCCAATTCACTTCAGTGATTAAATGACTGCACAGGCTGAAAAGAGTCCTATAGAGATAATGTGTTCTTCCAGGTAAGGGTTGGCATCAGACTAATGACATTGAGTGGATATTTCTGAATCATCCACCAGTTTCTTTTATAAAATTTAATAAGATTTGACTACTTTTGTGAGGAGCCCGACTAAAGGCTAGTGTCCAAAAAGACTAAAAGAATAATGCACTGCTGAAGTCTCCAAGAGTTAAAGTGGTTTTAAACCTCAGATATGCAATATGAACAAAGCATATCCCTCTATTGTGTGTACTTGTCGCAATCCAGGTCACTAAGTGCCTTTTTTTTCTGCTGTCTAGTTTCTCTTCTATCAGCATATGTCACTTCTGGCAAGTTTTCCTGACACCAAGAGATAAAAAGGTGATGAGGGAGCTCCAGCACACAGCCTGTGATTGACAGCCTCAGCTCTGTTCCTGTGTGCTGTGTGAAAGGGTGTGTGTCCCTTCCCTCCAATCAGCTCTGCAGAGTGTAAACTTCAGGTCCCGGCTTTCTGGAAGTTCAGACGAGCTGTAATTATTCTGGACTTTGGCTGTAGTGAAGAGAAGGCTGCAGATAAACCTTTACAACTTCTTCTGTAAGGAATTGTTTCATCTCTGTGTATCACCTGAGGCCAGTCACTTCACTAAGTATATGTAAACATATGCTGTACATCTCTGCAATTCATGCACATTTTCATTTTTTTGTCTCTTTCAAAAATGCTGCAAGTACAAGTTAATCCTGCTATTATTCCAGTGAGCTCCTAACTTGCTGATGTTGGCTGACAATACTGCCTCTGAAATCCAAAGCGGTGTTGCCAGCCCTGTTCTTACTCTACAGCTAAGGTAGATGAGAGGGGGGTGCACTGCAGTAGTAATAACATTTTACCTGTGTTATCCAGTATTGGAGCTTTTCTGTGCCCGTCTGGGGCTTTCCTCAGGTGCTCTTGCCCACACAGTGCCCTCCTTTTTGTACTAAAATTGTCTACTTCCTTGAAAAGGGCCTCTGTAAGACCAAAACCTTCTTCTCTCTGTTACCCCCTAACTAGTTCTGTTTTTCCTCCTGTATGAGTTATTTTCTTGCGCTACAAAGGAACAAAGTATCCTGGAAGCCAATCCTTCTTTCTTCCCTGAGGCTGGCAAAGTACCCTGCCAATGGACCCCTTTCCTGTTTCTCGCATCTCTTTGGGATTCCTCCCTCCTCTTCCACCCAGCTGATAATTTTACCTTTTTTCTATTCTTTTTATTTTTTTTGGCTTCTGCCCTCAGAGAATGAGTCCCTCTTTCTGTACCTGCACCCATTCTCCTTAGAGGTCGGGGTCCTTTAGTTCTTTACTGCATTTAGCATTTATCCTTCTCAAGAGTTGCTGGGCCACTGCCTTTTTTTTTCTATTCACATTTTTAAAACCATTCCTGATGGTTGAGTCTGCTGATCCTGCTTTGGCTACATGGTGCTTCTGCTGTCCTCTGTCTCCGGTCTGTTGACCCTTCTTGTTTTTCTTGTGGGCCTGTTGCTGCAATTTTGACTTTGGTGCCCATCGCTCGATTAATTGCTTGAGGACATCCCATGGTCTAAGAATTAACTCCTGTGTCTTGTACTGTGCTGTTAAAATAATAGGACTTGTAAATCCCATATATTAGAGTGCAGTACAGGACAGGGAGCCCTCCACTCATTCTCTGTGTGAAAACTAGAGCCTCCCAGAATGGGGGGTGAGGGGGATATATGGGTATACTTGGGGTCCATTTCCCAGCAAGGTTTTGCCAAGGTCCACTCGCCTGAAGGTTGTGACATATAACCTTTGCTCTAAGGATCAACTTCTGTGTGCTGTCGGTACTCCAATGGAATGAGGAATTTACGGGTCAGAATTCCTCGTTTTTTTTCCAATAGGTGGGAATCGCCTCTGAATTAAAAAAAAAAGAAAAAAAAAGGTGCATCACTTTATAGTATGTGCCACTCAGAGACATATCATCCGATTTAAATTGAAATAAAAAAACCCGTGGATATGTATGTCCTTTTAATTTGTGGATATTTAGATAAGTCGCTACAGCACCCACATGGCTTTTCTTAATGTAATTTTGTTTGTTTAGATCACCTTATACTTAATTTTTGCATTAGTTTTTGGAGAGGCTAAGTTAAGACTTTTCTACTCCCCACCAAAACATCTGCATAATGTTTCATTACAGGATTATAATATAAAATTGTCAAGTGAGATCTTCCAAATATATAACCAGAACAGTTTGAGTGCACTTTACACAAATAGCCTTCAAACAACTGTGATGTGCAAAATGACATCAACAAGCAAAGTTGCTACACCACCTACAAATAACACGAATACGATATTTTCTGCCAATATTCCAACGGTGTGCTATACCGATGACAACAAGCAGTTTAACACTGAACTAACTGCTAAATCTGAAACATGTTTGCCTATTGGTGGTGGTTCTTCTGGAAAGGTAAATTGTCCATGTGTGTCTGGTATTTGGGTTATTAGAAAACATTTGTCTGCCATTTTTTTTTACATTTATACATAAACAGTATTAAGTCTTGTAAGGTATTCCCAGTAGGTCACATTTTCTTCACATTCCTGTTTAAAGGGGTTGTAAAGGTACAAGTTTTTTCACCTTAATGCATTCTATGCATTAAGGTGAATAAACATCCGAGTATTTGCGTCCCCCCAGCCCCCCCCCCCCCCCCCCCGTTTACTTACCTGACCCCTCGAAAGTCCTGCGTCGTGAACGTGCAGGCTTCTCGGGTCATTCATTGGTTGATTGAAAGCAGCGCAGCAATTGACTCGCGCTGCTGTCAATCACATCCAATGACGCGGCGCGCCGGGGCCGAGTGATACAGCCGGCGGCCATAACCGCTCACTGTATCACGGGAGCACACCTGCAAGAACTGTTCACCATGCGAGAGAGCTCGCATGAAGGAGGGAAGTTCTTGCAGGCAGGAGCCGAGACAGCCGCCGAGGGACCCCAGAAGACCAGGTTCGGGGCCAATCTGTGCAAAACGAGCTGCACAGTGGAGGGAAGTATAACATGTTTGTTATTTAAAAAAAAAAGTGCCTTTAGTGTTCCTTTAACTTAAACTGGCTTTAAGTAATTTTGGCAGATTCCCGCTGGCTCACCTGAAATTTGAGCAGTGTATGCCGGCACCACTTCTATCAGCAAAAATCAAACGTTAAATCAAACGTTCAGTCAGCTCTTATCAAAGGGGCTTGTTGGCCAAATATCGACTGTGCTATCAAATGCAGGCACAGGTCTGGTATTCTGACAGCCAGAGGTGCTAGCTGTCAGAATACAAAAGTCTGTCAGGGGAATCCATTCATCCATGCTGATAGAATGGAGGAATCTGTTAATTTTGTCCAGCTGCGATTCAGAATCTACTCTCAAGATACAAGGTGTCTGGCTAGGACACTGATCAGCTGAGATCAGTAAGGATTGTGTTACTGACCTGTAAGAAGTATCGTGTCTGTAAAGTCAGGCATCCTCTTTTTCTACAATTGATCCAGGTAAGAGGCACAAAGTGTACAAGCAAGAGAGTCGGCATAATACCCAGGTCTTGCACTTACTATCAGCAACTGGGAGGCTTGCTTCCCAACCGTCTGCTTGCCGTGATAGTCTGGCTATCACTGATTAGTCACTGTATAACCCCCCCCGACCCCCCCCCCCCAGTTTCTCCTGTAAATGGAGTTACATAATATCCTTTTCTCCTTACTAGAGGAGAAAAATTAAACGTGTGTGTGTGTGTGTGTGTGTGTATAAAATAATTAAATAACAATGGCAAGATAAGGGTTTGATCTTGGCCAGGTTTCGAGTTTGGTTCAAGGTCGAAAGCAAAATGCGCACTATTGGTTCTGGGCCCTAATACGGGTACATAGAATAAATAACATACACATATGTGGTATTGCTGCAATCATCAGGAGCAGGTTGACTTCTTTTGGAATGTTCTTTAGCTGTATGTTTTGTTATGGTAATACCAAGAAATATACAGCTAAATAAATAAAAGATAAAAACACTAATATTGTGTCCGTTTCCCTTATATAATAAAAAATTTACCACAAAATGAAAACCTAAGTATAATTTACCTGAATGCACTAAGTAGTTGCGATGATATATACAGTTTTACTAACACATGTCAAACTTGCAGAATTGTTCAGGAAACATTAATCCGAGTTTCATTTTGAAAGTAAGGCCCCCTTGCTGTCCTGCCTGCCCTGGTCTAACACCACAGATCAGAAGACGCCCTGATTTGGTTTCTAGTTCGGTAATCAATATGATGGGTGATCAGTGACCACATGGTTTTGTTAAAGCTTAAGTTTTCCTAAAATAAAAAAAATCAGAACACGGAACATTACTTCCCTTCACTGAGACGTGTCCCTTGTGCTGCTGTGCACTCTTTTCATCTGTCTTCCTCCTTCGATGCCCCCACCCCCACCTCCAGCACCATAGCTTCTATGAATGAACGGTGCAGAACTTTCAATCATCCACATGGCCTCCATTCAGAATTTTTTTTTGACTCCTAGAAGCTGTAGTAACAGCTTCTATAAATGGAGGCGCTGGGCGCAAAGGATGGGCATAATCTGACACGCCTGATGAGAACCGGTCACATCTTCTTGGTTGTATTAACCCCCACCGCAGTGGGGTTGGGGAGTCTCGTAGAAGGAAGAGTTTGACGAAAGAACACCCCAGAACAAGGGACACATATTGAAGTTAAGTAATGTCCCGTGTGCTTTTTTTTTTCCTTTTTTTTTTTTCTATTTGTTTTAAGTAAACTTAGGCTTTAACCCCCACTGCACCAGAAGATTGCAGGGGTGGGATTGGAAGAGGAGTAGATTTTGGTGAAAAGAGGACACAGCAGCACAAGGGACACCTCTCCCTGAAGGTAAGTAATGTCCCTTGTGCTGTTTTTTTTTTTTTTCCTCCTTATTGCATGGATATTACTATTGTCCTACCTAGTTCTCCTGATTTCAGTAAAGCCTATATTTGTTTTCCCAATATGGTAAGTAGTGGCAATTTAAAGAGGAGCTCCAGTCTCCTATGTAAAAATTTAAAAGTCAGCAGCTACAAAAACTGTAGCTGCTGACTTTTAATAAATAGACACTCTTCTATCTCATGATCCAGCACCATCCTCACCTGGCCTAGTTCTTCACTAGTCTTCGGGTCTCTGGCACCAGCATCTTAACTGTGGTGGGCACTTGGCTGTGACAGCTTGTGGCTTCACAGCCACAAGCCGTGCTGCGTATTGTGAATGGTCCTGCAGTCTTCTAGGACCTGTGAACTGTCCTAGAAAACTGCAAGGGGGGAGGAGCAGAACTTCTGCTCTGATCGCCTAGGCGGTCGTAGAAGTGGTAGCGAGGATCTGTCAGGATCAGATACCCGGTGGGGGGGGATGCCTTAAAGCAGAACTTTTGTGTTTTGTGTGGAGTTCTGCTTTAACACCCTTTTCAACCTTCTGACTCCTCTCCTCTCCCCTCCCTCTTTGATAATTGCACTGCAACACTTCCATCTTTCCTGACTAGGTGAGAATGATGTTGCGGCCCCTACTGCCTCCTAGGATATACATATCCCAGGTTGCAGTTTTGCTGCACATGTGCACCACACGTTTTCCCACATGCACATATATGGTGCAGGTCTTTGGGACCCAGCAGAGTCTTTTGGCGCTTCTGCTCATGACAGGATTTCCCATAGAGACGACGCATGTATCAAAGTCCCAAATACCAGCATGTGTATGCATGCGCCGGAGATCCCCTGCACATGTGCAGATGTGCCACAGGTCTCTATTGGGTCCAAAAGACCAGGCAGAGCCCTTTTGGCACATCTGCACATGCTCCAGATATTCAAAGATGGTGATGTGTGAGAGGACAAGGTCAAATTATAATATCAGAGGAGCATATTCGATTTTGTTTTTGCCCTTGGTGCTAAAATTCTTCTTTTGTGAGTTGGAGACCAGGCCTCCAAAGAGCATAGCATCTAAAGTACACTCTGCATTATACAAATAGCAGAAAGTGTATGGAACAGACTACTTGTGGCACAGTGCAGTACAAAATATCGGAGGATAATGTGTGGAGAACATTCTATCCGACTATCTGTAATACTGGTACACATTATGTTACTGTAATCCCTTTTTTATCTCTAATTCTAGGCGGACTCCAAAGAAAGCGAGCCTGAATTTTCTAAGCATTCCTCCAGTGCAGAAGAAACACAGATGTCCAATGACTCAGAAAAAGGTTTTAGTATGTTACATGAAGATTCATATTCTTCAAAAAATGCCGAAAGTGTTGAAAACGACATGCCTGTTTCACCCGAACCTGTGAGCTGTATACAAGTAGAAGCATTAAATGATGGGTCGTTATCCCTGACTAGTGATGGGAACCAACAAACTACAACCAGATGTGAGGTCCTACCTCATCAGCATACTTCTGTTACAAGTAGCACTGTTGATACAGAGGTTTCACCCTCCGGTGCCTTAAACATGAACAGTACTTCAAATGAGGACGATGGACATTCTGACCATTCAGACACAGAGGAAGAGATTCTCAAGAAGAGAAATCCTTTGGTTCCCGGTATCCAAAATGTATCGGCAAACACTGAGCAGCATGAATCTGTATTAGAGTCTGTTGGTGACAGAGATTTACCGGAAGCCAAGCTTCAGGGTGTTAATATGGACTTGACTGTAGGGCAGCATAATGACGAAAAAGAACAGGATACATCTAATGTTCACTTAGGTGTTACAAATAGTAATGGTAGTAAGTTAGGGTTATGTGAGGAAAACAATCAAACTAAGGATTTGAAATCTTCACGGATTCTTCTTCGGGAAAACCTGTCACCTTTGAAAAGCTTGAAGTATGGCTCTAATACTACTCCTTTGAAAGATGGAAAGGTAATTTATTGTCGATGAATGGATATGTGGTTTAGATATTTATTTGTTTTTATCTTTTGCCTTTTCTATTGGTTGGTAAGCAATGGAAATATTTAAATTTGAAGTTTTTTGTAATGTATAAATTTGCACGTCTCAAACAGCAGCTGCAAATTGCCACTCGTATAGTCCCCAAAACAAAGCATCTGTCAGCAGCCAGGGGAAAGAATGTGGTAAGAAATTTGCAGAGGGTAGCACTTGGGAACATACAATGTATGAGAGTGAGTGGTACACATATACAAGTGTTTCTTGACCACTTTCTTGACCAGCCACTGCACATATACTGCGGCTGGGTGGCCCAGCTGCGCGAACCAATGTACTTGTACGCGCATTAGATATAGCAGGTGCATACCCGCTGCCGGAGGAGCTCACCCGCGTGTCTGGCGGACTTGATGTCAGCCGGCCAACCACGATTACGGTCAAGAGAGGCAGAACGGGGATCTGCCCATGTAAACAAGGTGGATCCCCCATTCTGACAGGGTAGGAGAGAGAGAGATCAGCTGTTCCTAGTGATCGGGAACAGTTAACCCTTTGATCACCCCTAGTGTTAACCCCTTCCCTGCCAGTGCCATTTATACAATGATCAGTGCATTTTTATAGCACTGATCACTGTATTGGTGTCACTGGTCACCAAAAAGTGTCACTTGGTGTCAGATTCGTCCGCTGCAATGTCACAGTCCCGCTAAAAATCGCTGATCCCCGCCATTACTAGTAAAAATAAAAAGTCCCTGAATCTTTCTCCTATTTTGTAGAAGCTATAACTTTTGCGCAAACCAATCAATATACATACACACACACACACACACACACATATATATATATATGTGTGTGTGTGTGTGTGTGTGTGTGTATATGTATGTATATGTGTGTGTGTGTGTGTGTATATATATATATATATATATATATATATATATATATATATATATATATATAATCGGACTCCACGGTGTCCAATGGAGTGGACAGAGCGGGTACCTTGCTTTGCCTGAACATGCCGCCAGCCTGCAGTAAATGTACTCTGGGCAGATGGCAAGTGAATAAGCAGGGTACACTGAGGTGTTTTTTTTTTTTTCTCAACCAGCGGGTTGAATGGGGAAAAAAAAACTCACAGATCCCAGCATAAATACAAGCGATGTTGATGGGGGGGATCTCTTCGTATTATGACATTTTCATCGAATGCGTTTTTTTTTTTTTTTTTTACTACATAAGCTGGTCGTCAGACTGGCTTCTGTTGAATACACTGAAATTCAGCTGAACCGGCTGATTTTTGGTATGTGTATATCCAGCTTTACAGTGGAGAGGGTGTATATGATGTACAGTGTTTGGCTTATACCAGAGCGCAACCATAAATGCTGTGGTCAATATTTGTATAATAGAACTCTCCAAGCAATCACATGAAGATACCAGCTCTGTAGACCTAGGGATTCTTTATAGAATAAGGTAAATCCACAGGTTTGCTTTAAGGCCGTCGGTAGAAGATGAGTGAAAAATGCATCTTGTAGCCTTAAAGATAATTTGTGTTTAACATTTTTGGTAATTATTCCATTGTCTACATTTTCATAGGCTTTAGAGTCTGGGATACGCTTAAGTGATGACAAACGTCTGACTCTTCAAAGGCCAAACACATCAAGAATTTTCCTTGAGTTTGTGCACCGTGAAAAATCTAGTATGCCAAGTGGAAGTCAAGACCGAGCAAAAAGTAACATTGATTTGCTGGCAGAGAACACTAAAAAAGTGGATTCCTGTACTGGCATTGAGTGTAATGATGGTAAAGCTTCCATTATTGATTTGAAGCTCACAGCTAACAGCAGTAAAGAGGCTACAACAAGTTCTTCCACAAATGAAACATTAGGAAAAATTTCAGAGTGTCAAAATGAGCCTTTGCCTGCTAAAAAAGACACCCATGAAGTAAGTGTCACTTTAATAGAAAAGTCTTGTTAATTTATTACGTAAATCACTGAATTTGAGTTTGAGCGGCAATGTCATTAAAGGTATTCGCTTCCCTATTTCTGGCCCGTGCTGCAAGATGTTAACCCCTTGCCGCCGGGGAGTTAACGCCAGAATCTAGTGGCGGGCTTCCCAATCGTGATTGCACTTCACAATGATCACCTAATTGGGAGCTCGTCCTTGGTAGTGACCAAGAGCTTTCGGAGATAGCTTGGTGACTGCTGAGAGCTCCCAGAACAAAAACATGCTGTATTACATGCGGTGCAATGGAAAAAAGCCCACCTCTGTGACGTCACGTATGTGTGCACTTGGCAGGAACATGTTAACAAGATTTGGTCATGGTTAAAAGCTGTAAAGTTTTTTCTTTTGTCATCTGTATCTCTTTTGGGAGTTTTTCCTTCACTCCAGTGCAGGAAGCAGCTGCCTAGGTTTCCAGTGCGTGTGGGTCCCTTTTGGATTATTGGCAGCCGCACGCATCTCCTGCACTTTCTTTGCTGGTGATGCAGCTGCAGAAACCACTTGCAGAAGCCTGAATAAGGCCTTTGACAGGTGTCACTGGAATATGTGTCTCTATTGGAGAAATTCCCCTTTTATTCTTGTTTTGCTGAAAACTCAAAATTGTACATATTTCTTTACCTTCTATACCAGGGGTCTCCAAAACTTTTCAAACAAAGGGCCAATTTATTGTCCTTCAGACCTTAGGGGGGGCTGGATTGTGGCCTGCGGGAGCAGAAAATGTCCCAGGCCCAGCATCGGTGAGGATATGGCCTCAGGGTTGGTGGTCAATAGGAGTAGGAGTGGTGCCCCTATTAGTAGGAGGAATAGTATCCCATGATTGGTATCGGTGGAAGAAATGGTGCCCCATTGTTGGTGTCAGTGGGAGGAATAGTGCCTCACATCAGTGGGAGGAATGATCCCCCGAGGGCCAGATAAAGACAAGCAAAGGGAAAAATTTGGCCCTCGGGCCGCAGTTTGCAGACCCCCCTGTTCTATACCCATGACAATGGTCACACCCACAAACTGAGAAAAATAACCTAATCATTACATAGAATCCCTCAATACTCCAGAACAAAAACAAACGTTTTGGCTATAGATATACTTTAATGTGAGTTTTTTTAAGTTGTATTGACTTTAGAACTTCCTACTAAGAATGCAACTATTGATCTTTCTCTTTGGAAAGAAGAATGTGCAACACAGGAAAATGTCCTTTCCTATAGATGAATGTGAGTGGATATGAAAAATCTCTTGATGGGAATGCTCAGTTCCCCAGGAATGAGGTCAGCATGATTACCTGTGAAAGAGTCCTCTGTTAGCATGTTGGACACACTGTATGTATGCATCTTTGAGATGCATGATTGAGATATATATATATATATATATATATATATATATATATATATATATATATATATATATATATATTCCCTGTTAGAATCAACAGTGATAGTGTTATGGCTGAAATAAAAAAAGGCTCCCTATAGCCTGGAGAAGATCGCTAGATAGATCTATAGCCGAGTTAAACTGACCATTGATGGATAGAATTTCAATTGGAAATTCTTAGGAAAGGTCGTACAAACATTCTCATAACATTTGTTTGTCGTTCAAAAGATTCCGTTTGATTTTGAAATTGAATGGACTTTACCGAACGAAAACCACATACACGTTTAGAAATTTGTTTGTTCGAGAAAGAATTTCCATCCTGCATCTTCAAATTTTCTCCTCATTGCAGTCAAAAATTTATGTCGATTTCACCCCACTAATAGAAAAACAAGCTTTCCTTAAGTCTATAGCAAAGCAAACCATAGAATGGAGAGAACAGGTAATTTTGTGAGCATGATCAGCCTGACCTCCGGGCATCCTGCTTTGGTGTACTGTTGCAGAGCATTCAATGAACTTGGAGTACAAGCGGAGCCGATATTACAAGTTTATGTCCGTTAGCAGGGAGGAGCAGAGAGCTGGTGCCAGTTAGGGCCAATTCTAACTGACTTGCGCTAAAATGGATGGACAAGGCATGTACGTTTCCATCCATTTTAGTTGCGTTTTAACATCCATTGACCTACATTTTGACATCTGTTAACATGCATGCGCAGTGTTATGATGTGACTAGGACACATTGGAAATTGTTTTTCAGATGTCCTTCCGTTGATCTGCCCTTTACAGCTGCACTGAAATGCAGATCAATGAACTGGCCATTAATAGTGATCGGGGCAGGTTTCTAACTAGCTTCCCATTACCGCACTCCATGTTCAAGTTCAGCTTAAAAATGGCCACATCAAGCAGTTATCTCATGTGCACATAACTATAGAAGGCCTTCTGTTTCTGATGCAGCCTATCTCCATTAATACAGTTTTCAGAAATAGACAGATAGTTCTGGCTATAATCAAGACAATGAACATTCATATGTTGCCAAGTCAAAGGGGTTGTAAAGGTTAATTTTTTATTATCTAAATAGGTTCTTTTAAGCTAGTGCATTGTTGGTTCACTTACCTTTTCCTTCGATTTCCCTTCTAAATGTTTTTTTTCTTTGTCTGAATTTCTCACTTCCTGTAAGCTTGCCCCCATCATCCGAGCCATTCTGGCTGGGGGTTAGTCAGTGTGCTCGCCCCCTCCCTTGGGACTACATCCCTGCGGGGAGACGCTGTAAACGTTCAGGGATGTAGTCCCAAGGGAGGGGGCGAGCACGCTGACTAACCCCCAGCCAGAACGGCTCGGATGATGGGGGGCAAGCTTACTGGGGAGGAACAGGAAGTGAGAAATCCAGACACAACCCCTTTAAGTCTCATGTCTAGCCCTCATGCCACTATCACACACACACACACACACACACACACACACACACACACACACTGATTCCACATATATTTTATATGCTAGGTGATTTGTAGCTGTATTTTTTGAAGTGGATAGATTTTTATTGAGGTTTTGGTTTGGTTTACAGACAAAAAAAATAACGCCACCCCCAATACCCCTTACCGTTTCCCAACCTTAAACCCAACAAAAATCATACAGAAACATATTGGTAGGAAATCCGATAAACAGTTTATACTTATAAGCGTTTGTCTATAAACAACTGTTTAGGACATAAAAGATTGAGTACATAGCATGGGGTGTTTATATGCAAGCTACCAGCAGGGCCGCTGACGGTGGGTACCACTGGTCCTCCTGTAGGGGGCCCGGACAGCAGGGGGATCGATGCGGCAGGATGGGAGGACAATTACAGAATGATGCGCTGTGGCCTGTATGTCTCCTTTCAGCTGTTGGAGGGAGAGACACGGTGCACCGTTCTGTAATCTTCATCAAGCAGGGATGACCATACACTGACTGAAATTTTATTCAATGCATGACCAGCTAAAAACACCTTTTTTAGGCTAGGTCAGTTTCACTTTTAAGAGGGGTTCATCCAGTTTATAGCTGCATTGTTCACAAAAAAAACTAACTTGTTAATTATGATACCAAAAGCGCTTCATTCTTGTGCTGTTTATCTTTTGTCTACCCTCTGATTATAGAACATGGGGAAGCTTGAATTAAGCCCAAGCTCCAGTGAGATTTCAGACATTGAAGATATAAATACAGAGAAGACTGTCGAGGAAACGTTGCATACTAATGAAAAACCTGATCGGGTAGATAAATCTGCAGAAGCCCCTGTGGCTGAATTCCACCAGGATGATGATAGAAACCCTGAAAATGATCAGTCCCAAGTAAACAGGAACACAGTAGCCATACAAATTACACATCATAGCACTGACGTAAGTATGATTTTGAAAACAAAAGCATTCTGCTGGTTTTAGAGATCTTCTTTTTTTTTTTTTTTCTACGTGGGATAGTGAAAAGGTTGATACTTATTCTTCGCTAAGCAAATATATTTTAGTCAGCCGCTACAAATCCTGTAGGTGTTGACTTTTAAAATAATCCAGCGCCATCCTCACCCAAGCTGGTCCTTTACCAGTCTTTGAGTCCCCGGTGCCAGCATCTTTAGTGTGGAAAGATGGCTTTGACTCCTTGAGGCTTCACAGCCAGCTTCCCACTGCGAACTGCGCTGCACTTTGTGAATGGCCCCACAGCCTCCTGGGATCTGTGACATGCCTTGGCGATCTGAGCAGAAGTGGAAGCGGGTACCTCTCAAAACCAGATAAACGCTCCCCCCCCCCCCCCCCCCCAAAAAAAGTTTCTCTCATGTGGGTATATGTCCCTGCTTGCAAGAGAAGACCTAGGCAGAATGTTAAAACATTCTAGAACATTCTAGAACAAACCAGAGCTGAACAGCCCCACCCAGGGGGCGGTCCCTCTGGACATTACCCTCCCACCTGCAGCTAGCAGACCTCAGTTTTTTTCTGCCTAGCAGAAGGAGAAGACGTGGCTCTCTCAGGAGCCAGTCTCCTGGAAGATTTTACTTTTACATTTTATTCCTTTGGGAATTGTATTATTTTATTTTTGAGACCTTCAATCAACTGTCGGCTGGGCAACAGGTTGGGTACACTAGTATCCTCGTAGTCTTCCCTGTCCGACCATCGAGCGTGCTGATCCTCGCCTTGTGTGCGTGAGACTCAGTTCACGACATACCCCATGGCTCCAGGGGTGGCCGGGTTGCTTTCATGCTCCCGCGGTCCTCTCAAGATTGAACAGTACCTACTGTATCTTTCGCGGTTGACCGGGCCGACAGCTACGCAGTACGACTCTGTGATAGGTTTGTCAGAAACAAGCCAGTGAGTCCCTCTATTGGCACCGAGGGTGTTCTCCAAGGTGCTTGCGGGACGGGTAAGTAGTCTCTCAAGCTGCAAGGTGAGTACATGCTGGCTGTGTTTCTGTGTGTGGGGGGTTCTCCCTGTCTCCCCCCTGTTCTGCTGCTGTGCTGTGTGGGGATGCTTGGGGGGCCACTCTGCCCTGGGGGGGGCGCTCCATGGCTGTTAGTCACTTGGGAAGTGTTCTGGGGGAATGTGTGTTTTTATTTATTTTTTTTTACGTGCGCCATTGGCGCGGTGTTTTAAATTTAAAAAGTGCGCCATCGGCGGCCATTTTGCCGCGGCTCAAATCACAGTTATACAGGCGCCCGGCGGCCATTTTCTTGTAGCCGCGGCGCTTTCAGTTTCGTTTTCGGCCTCTAGCGGCGTTGCTGAACGGCACAAAATCCACATCTCCTGACAGATTCTTCACTCTCCTCAGGCTCGCGCTACAGCGCGGCTCATACAGCGGTACCGAGCGGTCCCTAGGGGTGGTGAGTACTCCGGGTATCCCCTCCTCAGCCCCAGCACAGCCAGTGGGTGGGCTGTATTATTCACTGTAATGGTGAATAAGTTCTCAGAGGGTGGCAACATGGAGTCTGGTTCACCTGTTTCTTCACACTTGTTAGAGACAACTGGCAGTGCTCCTGCACCTGCGGTCCTTATGGACCAGTTGTCGGCAGTCCTGGAATCATTCTGACCAGGAGGGAAGCATTGTGTGAGCGCAAGGGAGCAAAAAGCCCCTCTCCCCACTTTATTTCCACAAAAAAAAAAGTGTGCGCTGATTCAGATATGGGCCTAGCCACTACCGCTCAGGACCCTAGCTCTGAATATATTTGATGGTTTTGAACAGGACATTCCTTGCGAGGTAAACTCCAGTTCTGAGTCAGTAAATGACAGGGCGCTTGTTGGTGAACTCATTTGATGCAGTGAGGGACACTCGCAAGCTAAATGCTGCGGATGCAGAACCTCAGGCGGACAGTCTCCTCTGGTTCCTTAGGGCCGGGCCTTCTAAAAAAAAAAAAAAAAAATTTTTTTTTCCCATATGTACCTTTCTTTGACCAGCTCATTGATGAGGTCTGGGGAAAAAGCCGCAGAAGACTTTTATGGTCCCGTGGCGTTTGCCTATCAGATACCCCTTTGAAGATGCCCTACTTAAAACGTGGGCTTCTCCCCCAGTGGTCGACCCTCCAGTCGCCCGGTTGAACAAGGCCACCACTCTCCCGATGGAGGGGACTCCTGCATTTAAGGACCCCACTGACAGGAGGTCAGAAGTGGTGAGCAGAGCCATGTTTGCCTTGTTGGGGTCCGCCCTACGGCCTGTGGTAGCGGCGACCCTTGTGTCTCAGACACTTACGGGCTGGGCAAAAAAATTTGCACCAAACTGTACAGGAGCATAATCTTCCTCCAGACACTATTGCTCTGGCCCACCAAATGGTGCAGGGCCTGGTTTATGTTGCGACGCCACGTTAGACGCGGCCCCTTATATCTCAGGGCCTCTGTCTTGGCGGTGGTATTGCGTTGTCTGATCTGGTTGAAATGCTGGTCTGCTGACCTAGCTTCTAAAAAGCCTCTGACGGATCTACCATTTAAAGGTGGTAGAATTTTCGGTGCTGCGCTGGATGACATCATCAAGGATGTCACGGGAGGTAAAAGCACTCTTCTTCCTCAGGCTAGCAAGGGTAAGGAGGCCGCAAAAAAGTTTTTTTTTTCGTCAGTCAACGGGGAGGCCCTCCCAGACTGACAGCGGTGCGGCTGGTGGACACAAGCGCCCCTGGGTGCATAAGCCAAACAAGCCGGTTCCCCAAGCCCGCCTCCGCGTGAAGTCTTGCCCCCACCCGACTCTGGGGTAGGGGGGACGACTTTGCAGGTTCATGGATCGGTGGACCTCCCGGATCTCCTACCAGTGGGTGGGTGAGGTGAACACCTCAGGTTACAGGATAGGTTTCCGTTCCTGGTCCCAGACAGATTCTTCCCTCAAATCTTCCTCTCCTTCCTGCCTGTCGGGCAGCCCTATGGGGCCTATTCAGGATTGCTCAGGTCCGGAGTGATTGTGCCGGTTCCATCACAGGAGAGGTTTCAGGGATTCTACTCGAATTCGTTTGTCGTCCAAAAAAAGGGCTGGGGTTCGGCCTATCTTGGACCTCCAGGTCCTGAATGCCTTCGTGAAGGTGCAAAAGTTCCGCATGGAATCCATTCGCACGGTGATCAGTACACTCCATCAAGGGGATTTTCTGGCGACCTTGGAATCAAGGACGCCTACTTGCATGTTCCGATCTGCGCAAGTCACCAGAAGTTTCTGCGCTTGCGATCGGCGAAGTCCACTATCAATTTGTGGCTCTTCCTTTCGGCTTAGCCTCGGCACCGAGGGTGTTCGCCAAGGTGCTTGTGCCGGTTCTAGCTTGCTGAGACAGCGAGGCATTGCTGTCGTGGGCTATCTGGACGATCTTCTTCTCAGAGCAGGAAATGGCTCAGAATTAGACAGTGCGACTATCGTCAGTCAGGCCCTCAGGGACTTCGGGTGGCTCCTAAACATTCAGGAGTCAGTCCTGGTCCCGACTCAAGATCTGGAGTATCTCGGTCTGATTCTGGACTCCTTGGAGGCAAAGGTATTCCTACCTCCGGGGAAGCTACTGACACTTCAGTCTGCAGTGCGGGTGCTGACATCCCAAAAAATGGTCGTCAATCCGTTTTTGCATGGGAGTCCTGGGACTAATAGTGACCTCTTTCGAGGCCGTTCCGTATGCCCAATCACACACCAGGGCATTGCAGAAGGAGATCTTGTTCCCTTGGGACAAATCCCCGTTGTCTTTGGATTTTCCGATCCAGGTGAATCACCTGGTCAGGGTGTCCCTGACATGGTGGTTTGAGTCCCCGGCTCTTCGGTCCGGGAAGTCGTTCCTCCCTGTCCAATGGACGGTGTTCACTCAAGTTGTCGAGATTTGTGGCCAGATCCAGGGATCCTTGGGCGGATGCCTCAGAGGCGATGGTGGCCCATGGGGTCATTATCATCTGATATACGTTTATCCTCCGCTGCAGTTGCTCCCTCGCCTGCTGCGCAGGGTGGCGACTGAGGGAATTCCGGTGATCCTCATTGCTCCGGATTGGCCTCGGCTTCACTGGTATGCCGATCTGGTACGTCTCGTCGCTGCCGTTCCCTGGCGGTTGCCAATAAGGGAGGACTTTCTGTCTCAAAGTCCTATATTTCATCCTGCCTTTACAGTCTCTGGCCTTAACGGCATGGCTGTTGAAAGCCAGGTGTTGAGAGACCTAGGTCTCTCGGACTCGGTCATTTTGTCCATATTAAGGGCACGGAAGTCTTCCTCCAGAATGATCTATCTCCGTACCTGGAAAGCTTACATCGCCATGTGCGAAGAGCTGGACTGACGTCCTCGGATGTATTCTGTCCCTAGAATCCTGCATTTCCCGCAGCATGGAGTGGCCCAAAGGCTCGCTTTGAGTATCATTAAGGGTCAGATTTCGGCCTTGGCCGTCTTCTTTCGGCGACCACTAGCGGGTCATTCCTTGGTTAGCACCCTTGTGCAGGGGGTTCGCCATGTGCTCCCTCCTGTCAAGTCTCCTCTCCCCCCGTGGGATCGGAATTGGTACTCTCGGTTCTCCAGGAACCTCCTTTTGAGAATATCAGGGATATTCCCCTCTTGACTTTGTCTCAGAAGGTGGCCCTTTTAGTGGCAAACACTGTTAGACGAGTGTCTGAGTTGGCGACCTTGTACTGCAAGTCGCCATATGTAGTCATCCATAAGGATAAGGCGGTGTTGCATCTGCGACTTTCTCTTTTGTCAAGGGTGATCTCGACCTTTCACCTAAATGAGGACATTGTCCTCCCGTCCTTGTGCCCTCACCCATCGCATCCCAGAGAGTGTGCGCGGCACACTTTGAATGTGGTACAAGCCTTGCGGGTGTGCCTGTCTGCCACTGCTTCTATTCGGAAGTCTGACTCTGTTTGACTGACTGTCTCTGGTCAGAAACAGGGCCAAGCGGCTTCGTCTGCCACCATTTTCTTGGTGGATCAGATAAATAGTCTTTCAGGCCTATGCTCTCATGGGGCAAGCGCCTCCCTTTCCGGTTACGGCGCATTCCACCAGGGCAATTGGTGCTTCCTGGGTTTTCCGACATCAAGTGTCGGTTGCACAAGCGTGCAAGGCGGCGACCTGGTCGTCTATTCATACCTTTTCTAAGTTTTATAGGGTTGATGTGGCTGCATCTCCGGATGCTTCCTTCGGCCGCAAGGTATTGCAGGCCGCTGTTTAAAGTGGCTTTTTTGGTTTTTCCATTTATACTGCTCCCATCCCTCTTGACACTGCTTTGGTAAATCCCACACGTTCAGTGATTAAGAGCCGCCGTGTCGGTCCATGGATGATAAGAGAAAATAGGATTTTTGTACTCACCGTAAAATGCATTTCTCTGACATCCATGGACCGACATGGCACCCACCCTTCCTTTTAAGTTTGTACTGCTTTGTTACGAACTGAGGTCTGCTAGCTGCAGTTGGGAGGGTAATGTCCGGAGGGACCACCCCCCTGGGCGGCGCTGTTCAGCTCTGGTTTGTTCTAGAATGTTTTAACATTTAACATTCTGCCTAGGTCTTCTCCTGAAAGCAGGGACATATACCCACACGTTCAGTGATTAAGAGCCGCCGTGTCGGTCCATTGATGTCAGAAAAATGGATTTTACGGTGAATACAAAAATCCTATTTTTACTTTATTGAACACAATAAATTATTCAAAGTGCAATAAAATGTTTTATTTTAAATTTTGACCTAATTTAGGCAGTTCCATCTTAGGCTGGCCATAGATGGATCGTATGCATAACAAAAAAAAAAAACCAAATAGATTTCTCCATTTACACAAGCGAATTAGAGGAATCTTTCCCGCTGAGACATTGTAATCTCTCAGCAGGCACTCTTAAGTGTCAGAATACACTGATCAGCGGCTGCAGCCTCTGATAAAAAATTTCCAACATTTAAGTTCAACTTCTGTAAAGCAGATCAACCGCTCCTAGATCCTGCTGACACTGCTTCCATCTTCACCCAGTCTTCCTTTTGGGTTCGCAGACTGCGGCCGTGGAGAATGGCCGAGCCATGATGAAGTCACTTCTGTGCGGGAGTTACGGATGCGGCACGGCTCTCTCTCAATGGATGGCATGCCGTCCTTGGAAAGTGCAATGTGCGTACGCCGGTGACATCACCAGCGCTGCTAAAGTAAATATCTCCTAAACAGTGCATGAGATATTTACTGTACCTACAGGTAAGCCTTCTTATAGACCTCCCTGTAGGTATAAATTGAGAAAAAGGACTTTACTACCACTTTTAAACAGCCTTAATATTGGAATAAGTTGCCTTACCTGCCTTTATGGGGCTGTGTTTTCCACAGAATACGTGTAATCTAAAACAAGCAAAGTGGAAATTGCTGTATCAATAGCATTTATCCAAAATTATTTAAATCAGCCTTGCTCATTGTTATTGGTTACAACTCCTTCTTTCTTTTTTTTTCCCATACCACAGGCATTGTTTAATATACAATATAGCTGCATGAGATGATTTAATATTTTTTTTATTTCAATGCTTTTGGCAAACCATCCATCTGGTGGTCCTTTCTGTTCTGTGCTCTAAATATGCCTTTTTGTTTTCTAGATAAATGAAACTGAAAAGACAGAGGAAAACCTACCAGTTCAAAGCCAAAGTCCTTCCCAACCCTGTGACATTGGTGCTGATAAAATCGACAACCTTACCACAGTAACTGTAGACTTTCAGGAGAAAGACGCAGAAGATGTTGACATTTTTTTACAGCCTATAGAAGTGGAAAATATCTCTGAAGTAGATGAGAGTGAATATCCCTCTGATAACACACAGACACCTTGTGACCAGGAAGTTGGGTCTCTTATTAGTGTTGAAATATTGGGGGAAGATGGAAAGACATATTTTGGAGAAAAATCCTTATCGTATGGCTCAGAAGCCAGTAAGTTTGTGGATTCCGAAAGCCTAGGAGAAAAGGCCTCATTGCTCTGCTCTGATTCTAGTAAGGCTGCAGATTTAGAATGCATTTCTGTGTTTGAAAAGCTCAGTTTAAAAGCTGCTGAGGAGATATTTACAACTCCGATTTCTACACTTGCCGAAGAACAGGAATTACAGATTCATGGCATAGAGATCCTTCCTGCTGATAAAGAAACCATGGACAATAATCCATCTGTGGTTTTGCTGAACATGCAAACTGATCTGGATACAGAAGATCACATGGTGCCTAATATAATGGAAATAGGAAATAGCTGTGAGGTGCTCCAAACACCAGAGACAATGGACGAAGTTACTCCTGCAATTACTGTAGTTGGGAACTCAAAGTCTTATGAAACCATACAAGATTCGGGTGGTGCCACAAATCAGCCAGTGAGTAAATGTGTTGATACAAATGTAGATGAGCTCTTCATTGAATCACAGAGTGACTCTACATCAGATGATGTAAATGCCCTTTCTCCTTATAAGTCTGAAAAATGCACTAAAGACCAGACTCAAATTAAGAGAAATAGACTTCGTAAGGAAATTTTATCCAGATTAAAACTTATATGCCGGGGTTCAGGAATTGGCCAACACGCTGGCTCTAATTCTGAAGATGAAATAGTCATTGTTCATGAAAAACCTGGTAAAGAGCACACAGAGGAGCAGACAGATACTAAAATAGGGGATTTGTCAAAAGATGAAATAAATACTGTAAACCTTGTGGACAGCACCAGTGATATTCAGGAGAACCAAACTCTTGAATTGGACATTCTTGAAGAGGAAATAGTGCAGGAAATAGCAGAAAATGATCCTTCTATAAGTTTGACTGAATCTGTTGTTTGTCAGGAAACAGAGCAGCCAGCTTCTCAAGATAAATGCGTATCCCCACTTCGTGATGATTTCACTGATCACATGGATCAGGATTCTGGCCAGAACCAGTCTGAAATCTGTTGCATATTAAATACTGGTAGTATAAGTAAAGAGCAATATGATCGCTGGTCAGAAACCTCAGACGACGACATTGAATTTGTTCGAGCTTATAAAGAACCTCTAGCACATAAAACAAGTAAACTTTTACAGAAGGAAAGCCATGAGTTCACCAGTTCTCCGGTGGAAGCGCTTCCATCCCACCCTGAACCAAGCCATTCAAAAAAGGAAAAACATTCTAGAAGGAATTCTGGCCCAAATACATCACGGCGGGAGACGGGTGAACGTGCACCAAGATACCACAGAGACCCGGATTATTCTAGCCCTAGACGTCACAGGAGTTTTATCATAACTAAAAAGTTAAGAGATGTTGGAAGAACTCGGCCCACGGTCCACAAAGAAAGCATCCATGCTGGCAGATCTGACTATGACAGTTTATTTGCGAATAGAAGAATAGTCTCAAGTGACCTCACCCAAAACACGATTGACATGGAGCATTTGCGTTTTATGTGTAGACTAAAAGAGGTTTTAAGAAAATCATCCACAGATCTACATGTTTTTGATCCTCCCTTTCAGACAATGTTTGAGTCCAGAAGGATTCTAGGCTGCCCAAGGTCCAGAACGAAGTCTATAAGCCCTCTTCTTATCACAGTCCGTTGTACACCTCACAGGAGAGACTATAGAGGGCATGACAGCTTGTTCCCAAGCAGTTCTTACAGTCAAGCTTATGCAGATGAGCTAAGGGACAAGCCTACATATTATTCTAGGACTCCTAAAAAATTAGGAACACGTAGATATTCTCCTCCTTATCATTTTAACCGGTTGAGGCATGAGAGCGCACTCGAGAAACCAAACAGCGATATCTCTGTGATTATTAGGGAGTGCACTCAGTCCAATCACCTAAAGCTGAGCTGTGTTGGCTTGGGAGGCACTCCTGTAGAGAGGACTTCCGCCTGTTCGGCACCAGAAGAGAGTGACCGACAATTAAGACAGACATTTGACCCCGCGTCCACTAAATCAAAGACTGTTGGGAATATTATTTCCGATCTCTGCACTAACCTACGCAGCAGATTACACGGCATAGCAAGAGAGTCTACGCAAAAAAACTGTTACTTTTATCTTAGCAAGACCAATGTGGATCAGGATGATGACGACAAAGACGCTGATTTCTTTTCGTTAACAAAGGTAATATTCAAGTGGTTTTTATTCATCTTTTACTAATACACTTGCTGTGTACTAACTAGGTATGTCCTATTACATATGGATTGTACTGAATAGGAAATATATTGCTTTTTATTTTCAGCAGGAAAGCTAGAAACCCCTTTGCATTGGCACATGCCAGTCGCTATAGTCCGGACAATTAAAGTGGGTGTAAAGCCTGAAGGTTTTTTACTTTCATGCATTCTGTGCATGAAGGTAAAAAACCTTCAGTGTGCAGCTCTACCTGCAGCCCCCCTAATGCTTATCTGAGCCCGATCCTGTGACGTGCACATGAGCAGCTGCTCTCCCGGGTCTCTGCCTCCTCATTGGCTGGACACAAATCGAGGCGCAAGAGCAATGTCCCCATAGCAAGAGGGAGGAGCCTAGAGTGTCCGCAGGGGACCTGAAAAGAGAAGGATCAGGGCTGCTCTGTGCAAAACCCTTAAACAGAGCAGGAAAGTATGTTTTTTTTTTTGTTTTCTCCTGAAAAAAAATATAACAAAAAACCCACCTAAGCCTTTATTATTAATTTAAAGTGCATCAAAAGCTAAAAACACATTCTTCAGCTTATAGGCAATCGTTAAAACGCGTGCGTGTGTTTGCCATTTAGTCCTATTTGAGGGAAAGTGAGAACTCCCCCTATTGGACAGTTGTCCCCTGAGCAAGTCTGCCCATTGGAAGATTACTGTTTATGCCTGTTCTGGAGACAACGCAAAACTTTTTGATTTTTCCCTCACCTTAAGTCCCCTGACAAATCTCATTGGGACAAATGTGGAAAGTGAATCTCTAGCGCGCAGTGATATAAACCTAAAGGCTAGCATTGAGCTCATTAACTGTGCTTTAGCACTATCTAGTGACCACCTACCAACATTGCTCTTGTTTGTGTGTCCTTCTAATGCACATACTACCTGAATAGATAGGAAAAATTTATACAAGGTATTGTACACCTCAGATAATATGAAAACACATTCATTTTAATGTATAAAAACTGAAGTGTATATATATTTTATTGATTTATTTTCTGTGATGAAAAAGTGACGTTTTGCAGCTCCTCATACTTGCCTTGGATGCTTTCATACAATTGTGAATGCTATAGCATCTTCCTAGTTGCTACAGTAAGTGTAGTAGGGTAGTGAAATTTTAGCTGTTAAAGTAGCAGTAGATAAAGTATAAGTTCACTTTTACAAAAAAAAAAAATGCACATTTTTTTGCAGATAAAAAAAAATGCACTTATTTTTTGTTTGTGTGTTTGGGACCAGTAGATCATGGGTGTAATGCCACGGCCCTGTAGATTGTCTTGTGTAGCTGTCTGCCAGTACATTTGATACAGACAGGCAGTTACACTCTGACAGGAAGTCTCAATGAACTACTAGAACGCTCAACAGCGCTCTGATTGTTCATTGACAACTACAGGCCAACAGCCACAAAGGACTTGTAGTTCTCCCATTCATAGAAGATCCCTCGCTGGCTGTCAAAATGGGGACCTTGAGGGGGAGGGGTTGTGTAGGGGGTGCTTTTGAACATGTTACACCCTGAATATAATATATTGCAGCTTGCCAATCCCTAAATGTGGTGGATGCATTCGTTTTAATTTTTTCAAGCTTGTTTTCCTTTATTTTTAACTGGTAGTCGCCCAGTAATAACGCATCCTGTCTTAGGGTAAAAGCTGATCATTGTAAGTACCCGTCAGCAGGACCATGAATAGTTTCAGGTCTTGTTTTTTCCCCTGGGGGTTGGATTCAGCCTTAGGCATGCAAAGAATTGGGTGTCGCATGCTGCTGTGAATTACAGGTGTGAAAAAAATGAGATAGTTACATAGTCTGGTTTAAAGAAAAGACACAAGTCCATCAAGTTCAAAAATTGTACTAACCGTGGGAAAGCCTTCTTGCTGTGTACACCGTAACATGCCACAGTTCTTGCACAAAACAAAAATGTTTTAATTACTGTGCTACATGCAAGAGTCTAAAGCCTAGCTACCCACTAGTAGTTTTGGTCAATCTAGCAGGGCTGAACAAAAAAACCCTGACAGCTCTGGAGGAGCCACTGTACTAACAATTTGATATTAGTACAGCGATCTCCCCTGCTGAGCTATTGTGTTCTGTCAGGGGCACGGCCCCTCTGCCAAAACACTGCGGTCAGCGCTCTCAGCCATTGGCTGAGAGTGCAGATCGACAGACCTTTTTTGGTCACGCCCCTTTGACAGAAGCCAGCCGAACGGCCAGCTGTCTGACCAGCTGCAGCACACACAGGCTGAATGTCAGCCGGTTTCTATTGAGCCGGCCGATGCTGCCCGACATTCAGCCTGTGTGTATTAGGCTTAAAAGACGTATACAAATTTCAGCAGAATAATTTATAGAAACAGAGTGCAGTGATCTGAAGTAGGAAATACACAGCATAGGGTGTATAATGCAGAGCTCAGGAGTCAGGACACAGCACAGGGGTGAGTGCAGAGGGTACGTAATGCGTAGGGGTGAGGAGTGCACAGGTCCGCAAACACTCTCCAAGCCAAAATCCCTCCAGTACGGATACAATACAAGAGGGTTGGGTGAAGGAAAGGAAGTATGAAAAAAAGGAAAACTATTGCAGCCACGACATAAAGGAATTGGTAAGCTGCAATTTAATATTTTTTTTTGTATTTAGGTTTAATACTATTTTAATGCTAAATTGGGGCGACAAAGTTAATCTTTAGTACACCTTCAGAGAAGAGGTTTCCAGAAATGTAGTAAATTCTTTCTCATCATTGGAGACTGTTCAGTGATTTACAGGTCGTTAGTTTTGCCTGCAGGTGGAGGAATAAGTATTTCTCTTTTCGTCCTTGGACGAACACAGCTCCTTAATTCTTGACAGTTGGGTTATATTCCGTCTATTAGGAGAGGACTAGGCAGAACATGTTAGATATTTAATACATGTTGCTTTAACAGAGTTGAACAGCCCCGCCCAGGGGGCGGTCCCTCCTTACATAACCCTCCAACCTGCAGTAGCAGCCTCAGTAGGCCTAGTAGAGGAGAAGGACCTGGCTCCCTTTGGGCCTAAAGTCTTGAAGAAATTTTTACTTTATTTTATTTTTTGAAGAATCTTCTATCAACTGCCGGCTGGGCATGACAGGCAGGATATATAGATCCTTGTAGTCCCCCCAGTCCGGCCAGCGAGCGTGAGCAGACCTAAGCTACGTGCGGGGATGGCCACGGCATACCCCATGGCTCCAGGTGTGGCCGGTGAGCTATGCTCCAGGGTACACATATGACCGGGCGGCTTGCTGTCTCAGTCACAGTGGACCGGGCCGACAGCTACTCCGTACTGCTCGGTTGTATGTCTGTCAGGAACGCACCAGCGGGTTCTCGTTAGGATGGGTAAGTACAGTTCCTCCTGCCTCGGCAGGTGGGAACAGCTGGGTGTTCCTAGGAATAGGGGGTTCTCCTGCCCTCCCTTTCCCTGCTCTCTGTCACCTTTTACTCCCTCTGTCCTAAGGGGGCTGGCTGCGACCGGGGCGTACCTGTGGGGGGTCCAGGGGGTGTCGGGGCCCGTTTCTCTGTGGGGGGATACTCTGCTCCGGGGTAGCCATGCTGGGCCTTCTCGTCCACATCGCGGTGCTCGGGCGCCATTTTGTCAGTGCCGCCAGCATTTTCAGGTTGTGTTTTCTATTGCATTGATTTGCCCATTGGTGGCCATCTTGCCGTGGCCGCGCTATGGCGCAGTTGTTTTCCTTTGGTGGAGGTTTGGCCTCTAGTGCTGGCTCCTGGATGGCGCTGCATGATTCTCCTCACAGCTTCCTCACTGTTACCTCACACACTGCTTCTAGAGCAGCATGGATAATACAGTGATACTCTTTGTGTATAGAGGGGGGCAGTGGCACTGAGCGGTCTCTTCATTTATTTGTCTAGTCCCTGAGAGCTTTCTGTGTAACATGGAGTCAGTATCTGAGAGGCAACAGCAGAGCCCCTGCACCTGTGGTTTCCCGCCATATCCTGGGGAATGCTCTGTCTTTGACAGGACCACGGTCTGAGGTGTCAGAGGTTGTCTTTCACCTGCAGTGAACGATACAGAGCAGATTAAGCGCCCTCGGCGCAATAGTTTAAACATACACAATATGTTTATACACAACACTGGATACATTCACAGTGTATGTATGTATTATTGCTCTCTGTGTCTGTGTGGGTTTCCTCCCACGCTCCAATGACGTGTGCGCTTTTGGCGCCATACACAGTACAAACATACACAATATGTTTATACACGACACTAAATACATTCACAGTATATGTATGTATTATTACTCTCCCTGTCTGTGTGGGTTTCCTCCGGGTACTCCGGTTTCCTCCCACGCCCCAATGGTGTGCGCGCCTTCGGTGCTTTGCACAGCATAAACATGTTGAATATGTTTATACATACATATTAAAATACATACACGGTATGTGTATGTACTGTACTGTGAAAAATAGAAAAAATATTGCGCTAAGTGTAAAAACTAAAAAACAAGAAACAAAAAGCAGCTACACAACAATGTGACGAAAATTGTAAACGTGATAGGAATAAAAAAGTAGCGCTGGTAATTAAGGAAAAAACAAATAAATGTCTCTCAAAATATATAGTGAAAAATAAATGAATATCACACCAACCTAAAGGGATGTGTATGAGTTCACTATAAACTCCATAAAAAACAACATATGTAATCGTGAAGGAAAAAGAAAAACATGTGCAGTGTCCGTCAAAATAACCCGTGAAGGCACAATGCAAGGAAGGACATGTAGGCTGTAGGTCATCAAGGAAAAAACATCTTCCGACTATAGGAGATAGATTAAACACTCTTACCAGAGTCCGTGGATCTGCCTACCGAGGTAGCAGATCATGTAAGCATGGGAGATCCAGCCACAGGACCAGTCGGCTTGTCTGATGACTCCTAAGCTGCTGGAATCTTGGCCGTTACGACTCGACAATCCTTAGATCCGAACCTTGGATGGATATCCCCAATGGATACAACGAACCTGAACTCCTAGGGTATCACCCTGTTTCCAATTGGTATAGGAGAGATTCGACCACCAAAGACCCCCGAAGGGGGTAACTGAATGATGCAGAGTAACTCCAGGTAAGCCCTCTCCAAATCCCATGCAGAAAAGAAAGAGACAAGGCTCCAATGGTGCAGGTCAAAAGGGTAGTATACGGTTTTATTGGAATAAAACCACAAAAATAAACATAAAACGTGATCACAGATAAGAATAAAACAAAGCAATATGGGGAGTGGCGTACCAAGCCCAAACAGGCTTGGTACGCCACTCCCCATATTGCTTTGTTTTATTCTTATCTGTGATCACGTTTTATGTTTATTTTTGTGGTTTTATTCCAATAAAACCGTATACTACCCTTTTGACCTGCACCATTGGAGCCTTGTCTCTTTCTTTTCTGCATGGGATTTGGAGAGGGCTTACCTGGAGTTACTCTGCATCATTCAGTTACCCCCTTCGGGGGTCTTTGGTGGTCGAATCTCTCCTATACCAATTGGAAACAGGGTGATACCCTAGGAGTTCAGGTTCGTTGTATCCATTGGGGATATCCATCCAAGGTTCGGATCTAAGGATTGTCGAGTCGTAACGGCCAAGATTCCAGCAGCTTAGGAGTCATCAGACAAGCCGACTGGTCCTGTGGCTGGATCTCCCATGCTTACATGATCTGCTACCTCGGTAGGCAGATCCACGGACTCTGGTAAGAGTGTTTAATCTATCTCCTATAGTCGGAAGATGTTTTTTCCTTGATGACCTACAGCCTACATGTCCTTCCTTGCATTGTGCCTTCACGGGTTATTTTGACGGACACTGCACATGTTTTTCTTTTTCCTTCACGATTACATATGTTGTTTTTTATGGAGTTTATAGTGAACTCATACACATCCCTTTAGGTTGGTGTGATATTCATTTATTTTTCACTATATATTTTGAGAGACATTTATTTGTTTTTTCCTTAATTACCAGCGCTACTTTTTTATTCCTATGTACTGTACTCTCTGTGTCTGCGTGGGTTTACTCCGGTTTTCTCCCACGCTCCAATTGCGCGTTTTGACGCAATACACAGTATAAACTATGTGTTTGTACAATCGGCACTTATCAATGTAGTAGCTGCTGGAACATCCACTCAGGTGTCTTTTTTTTTTTTTTGGGGGTCGCGTTGATCGACCCGCTCTATATAGGTTTTTAAGGACTGGGGATTGCCGCAGAGGTCCTTTTTGGTCCCTCAGCGCGCAGCGGTCTGTTATTCCTTTGTAGAGCATCTTTAAAAAAGATACGTTTTTTTTTTCCCCCATGAAGTTGACCCCCTGGTATCAGGGGTACCACTATCCCAATAGGGGGACACCTGCCTTTTAGGAGGTGATCAGGAGCAGTGGCTCGGACCGTGTTCGCCACGATGCGGTCAGCGTTGTGCCCGTTAGTGGCTGCGTCTGCGTCACTCACTGAATGGGCAGAACTTTGTACCAGACAGTGGAGGAGCTTCAGCTTCCTCTAAAAGTTGTGACACTGGCCGACCAGCAGGTGCGCCACCTGAGGGGGCTGACATACTGGTCCGCTGACCGAGTTTCTATGGAAGCTCTGACAGATTTGCCTTTCAAAGGCTAAGAGTAGGGGTGCCCCGTAAGCCGGGACCTTCCTTCCCCATACATTGCGGTGTTTTGGAGGGTTGTCCTTCCCATACCGCCGCAGGACAGGTTTCAGGGATTCTACTTTAATCTATTCATGGTCACAGAAGAGGACAGAGTCGTCCAATCTTAAGCCTCAAGGCCCTTAATGCCTTTGTGTAGCCTTTCCGGTTTTTCCGGCCACGGAGTTTGCGAAGTGGTCTCTTCATACAAGATTGATGTTTTCTTTCTTGTTCACAGAAGGGTTTCTTTGCCCTACCGTCTCGTCGGACTGCCCTGATGGGGCAGTTCAAGACTTGTTGGGGATTCGGAAATTCAGGATGGAGTCAGTTCGCTCCATCCAGGGGACCTTCTGACGTCCCTGGACTTCAGAGACGCATGCTGGGTCCCCATATACGACAGGCACCAGAGGTTCCTGCGTTTAGCGGTCAAGGGGAACCACTATTAATTTATGACTCTCCCTTTTGACCTAGTGGTAGCACCAAGAGTTTCACCAGGGTGCTCGCCCCGATTCTAGCCTGGCTGAGTCAGCGCGGCATTGTCATCGTTGGTTCTTTGCATGGTCTACTTTTATAACCTGTTTCCAGGTTAGAATTAGAGGAAGACGTGTCTATAGTCAGTCAGACTCTCCAAGACTTCGGGTGGATGCTGTGCCTCCAGTTGTCGGTATTAGTTCAGATTCAGCGCCTAGAATACCTGGGGCTGGCTCTGTGCTCATTATAGGTGAGAGTTTTCTCCCTCCAGAGAGGTTGCAGAAGGCTGCAGTGAGTTGGATCTCATGATGGCCTCCTTCGAGGCAGTACCGTTTGCCCAGGTCCACATTTGGAGGGGAGATTCTGTCCTATTGGAACACATTCCCCATTGTCTCTGGATCATCAGATTCAGGTGAATCGCCTAGTCAGGGCCTCTCTGACTTGGTGGCTGACATTCCCGGCATTTCTGTCCGGGAAGGTTTTTCCTTTTCTATTGAACTGGCTGGGGGGGGGGGGGGAGTCTGGGGTGTCCAGTCGGTCCAAGAACTCTGGACGAATCCCTTCTACCGGTCGATGTTCTGGAATGTCTCTCTTCGTAGTCGTGGAGACTACAAGGGCGCCCGATCAGGATCCAGTCGGACAATGCTACGGCTGTGGCTTATGTCAACCATCTGGACATCCTGCGGTAGACAGGAAGAAGCGTGCCGGCTCTGTCGGCCGTCTACATTCAGGGTGTAGAACTCTGTCTGGCGGACTATTTGAGTCGCCAGTTGCTGAACCAAGGGGAATGCTCATTCCATCTGGAGGGGTGTCTACTCCTTTTGTCGGAGGTGGACGTCGGTCGTGGACCTCCTGGCTTCTCGACTCAATCGCATGATGTCGGGATTCGTGGCCAGATCCTGAGATCCCTGGGCAGACGCGTCAGACGCGTTGGTGGCCCCGTGGGGTCAGTATCGGCTAATTTAGGCCTATCCCCCACTGATGTTGCTTCCTCGTCTGCTCCTCAATGTGCAGATCGAGGGGATCTCAGTGATCCTAATCGTTGTAGATTGGCCCCGGCGTCCTTGGTACGCCGATTTCGTACGCCTGGTGGCGCACACACTGTCGGCTGAAAATGTGGGGGGACCTTCTGTCTCAAGGTCCCATACTTCATCCTGCCTTACAGCCGCTGGACTTATGGCATGGCTATTGACAGACAGGTACTGAGGGACCGAAGTCTTTCGGATTCGGTCATCTCGACCAGGTTGAGGGCACAAAAATCTTCCTTCTGGAAGATCTACCATCGCACTTGGAAGGCCTACATCTCCTTGTGCGCAGAGATGGAGTGCCGTCCACAGACGTTTTCGGTTTCGGGGGTCCTGCTGTTTTTTTGCAGCATGGAGTGGATGAAAAGCTTGTTTTGAGCACCACTAAGGGTCAGTTTCAGCCTTGGCGGTTTTCTTTCGATGGCCTTTGGCGTCCCATTCCCTGGTGGGTACCTTTTTTGTACAGGGGGTTCGACTGGGACTTTCCCCAATTAGACCACCTCTCCCTCCTTGGGATTTGAACCTGGTGCTCTCGGTTCTTCGGGAACCTCCCTTTGAGAACATCAGAGAGATTCTTCTCTTGACGTGATCTCAGGAGGTGGCCTTTCTAGTGGCCATTACTTCTGTCAGAAGGGTTTCTGAATTGGCGGCCTTGCCTTGCAAGTCCCCATATTTGATCCTCCATAAGGATAAAGCGGCACTACGCCCGCGACATTTGTTTTTTCTTCCAAAGGTGGTTTTCGGCTTTCCACCTGAATGAGGACATTGTACTTCCATCCTTGTGTCCTCGGGCATCGCATCCCAGAGGGTCTGCGCTTTCACACTTTAGACGTGGTACGTGCCTTGCGGGTGTACCTGTCTGCTACGGCTTCGTTTCCGAAGTTGATTTGCTGTTTGTGTCGGTGTCTGGCCCACAAAAAGGCCTGGCGGTCTCGCCGGCCACCATTTTCTAGGTGGATCAGGTGGTCCGTTGTGCGGGCTTTTGCCTTTTTTAAGAGGCGCGCTTCCTCCTTTCCGGTCACGGCACTACCAACCAGGGCAAATGGTGCTTCCTGGGCTTTCCGACATTAAGGATGATGTGAGTGCATCTTCAAGGTTTTGCAGGCGACTGTTTAAGGTTGCAACTCCTCCATTGAGGAGCTCTGCTTGCTTGGGGTGAAATGGTTTTTTTTTTTTTTTTTTTTGATTACTGTTCCCACTCCTCGTTTTTGACACTGCTTTGGGACGTTCCAACTGTCAAGAATTAAGGAGTTGTGTCCGTCCATGGACGAAAAGGGAAAAATAGGATTTTTTGTACTCACCGTAAAATCCTTTTCTCTGTTGTCCATGGACGGACACAGCACCCACCCCTCCTTTTTTTAGTTTGTACTGCTTTGTTACAAACTGAGGCTGCTACTGCAGGGTTGGAGGGTTATGTACGGAGGGACCGGCCCCTGGGTGGGGCTGTTCAACTCTGTTAAAGTAACATGTATTAAATATCTAACATGTTCTGCCTAGTCCTCGCCTAATAGACGGAACATAACCCAACTGTCAAGAATTAATGAGCTGTGTCCGTCCATGGGCGACATAGAAAAGGATTTTACGGTGAATACAAAAAATCCTATTTTTTCTGTAATTTTACCCTACTAATACAGTTCTATTCCCATCTAAGGCGTCACGTTACCTTAAAATCTTAATCTCAAATAAAGACTGACTTTAAACATCCCTTGGCTCTTCTGTGGTAATTTCATGAGCTGATAGTTTGTAATCCACTGAATAGCTTCTCTTTGTAAGCAAATGGAGATCTATTCAAAGAACCCCTGTTACCAACATATTAAAAGCAGGTAAAGGCACAGAAAGATTAAGGACCCTTTCACACGGACGTGTCCGTGTACAGGCTCCACTTTGCTCAGCGGGGATCGCTCCGTCGAGCAGGCAGATGACAGGTCTGTCTCCGCACACTGTGCAGGGACCGACCTGTCAGAGCGCCGCTCTCCCCTATGGGGGATCGGATGACGACGGACCGTAGAGTCCGTTGTCATTCGATCCGCCAGACGGATGGAAAAGTAGGGTTTTCCTCCGTCACACTTTGGCGGGTCGGATGTCAGCGGGCATGTCACCGCTGACATCCGTGGCTCCATAGGGGTACACGGAGCGTCAGTTCAGGTCCGCCTAAAAAACTAAAAACTGACAGGCGGACCTGAACGGTCCACCCGTATGAAAGGGGCCTAAGTATTTAAATTATTGCTTGTGAAGTGATTTCTATTCCATACATTTATTTTTTATTAATTTGCAATGTCAAGAGTCCACTTTCTAGCACAGCCCCTCCTGTCATTGCACATCAGAGCCCCCCCATCCCCCCTCCCCCCTCCTATTTTGGGATTTTTTACACTCTGTGCATTCCCGGCATCATCACCTCCGTACCTACATACCCTTTTATGTAGCAGGCAGGGGAGCATTGAACGGGAATACTATAGAGGTGTCACTTTAGTGATAACGTAAAGTCTGCTGGTGCTGCTGACATCCATCATGGCGGTACCCAGCAGCCATCCCAGAGCTTTGTATACCTACACCAGGTAAAATTGTAATGGTGCATATAAACTATGAGAAGATTTCAGCATTTAGCCCCGCTGCTGGCAGCCTGTAAAAGTCTGAGAGGCAGATGGCTGCTGCGGCCACAGGACGATGGACTTAAATTGGAACTTCAGTAGTTTTTTCGTCTTTCGATCTATTAAATCCTCTGCCCTTGTTTTAACTTTGGAAAGTAAAACATTTTTTTTCTGCCAGTAAATACCTTATACAGCCCTCTTCCTGTTTCTTGTCTGGGGGAAAAAGGCCTAGGCTTATGACATCATGCACAGCTCTCTCTCTCTCTCCTGAGAGTTTTCCAGGAATGGGGGGTTGAGTCATAAGGGGGACAATGAGAGCTGCAGAGCTGGAGGTGTGTCTGTGTAAATCCAGGAAGTGAACAGGCAGCTTCAGCTGCCCACAGTTAAAATGGTTGCAGACAGACTTTTGAGGGAGATTTCTGCAGCATTTTGGCAAGTACAGAATCACAGTACAGTATATATAAAATATGTAAAGTGATTGGAGGGAAGCTTCAGAATGGCAAAGATGTTTTTATTACAAATTATGTGAGCAGACCGCAGTTCCTCCTTAACCGTACCTATGTTTAAGGCCGTACGCAATCAAGGATGAATGCCCTGAACCCACACTGCTTGCATTCCAGGCATTCATCCCTGAGCGCATTCTGCTCTAAACGTAAGTACCGCTAAGCGCACCATCTAGACACTGAAGCTGTCAGCTTCTCGTAGTTTTACAGGCAGCAGGGCTGGACAGTGCACCACCTGTACCTAAATGCCAGAGCCTCATGCATCCGAGCTAAACCGCTAGTGTTGCTGGGGCCTTGAATTTAAATATAAACAAGACGCTCGGGTTGATTTACTCAAACTGGAGAGTGCAAAATCTGGTGCAGCTCTGCATAAAAACCAGTCCTTTTATTTATTTATTTTTGTCAAAGCTTAATTGAAGTTTGAAGCTGATTGGCTACCATGCACAGCTGCACCAAATTTTGCACTTTCCAGTTTTAGTAAACCAACCCCACAGTGTGCATAGGGCCTCTAATTTTGTAAAAACAACAATGTAATCGCTGACAGTAACATGTTTTTTTGTTTTTTTTACAGTCGTTACTAATAAAAGATGGCTACACTTCGATTGAACCACAAGACTTCTGTGACAGCGAGCAAGAAGAATCTAAAAAACTTCTGGTTATCATAAGGAATGAAAATGTATCTTCACATATACATAAGGTAGACTTTTCAAACATTACATACATTTTCTATTCCCCCCCCCCCTTTTTAGTGTTGAACATTATGCTTGTGCTAGTTTTAAGGTGACATTGTGTTGTAGCTTTGTGTTGGTAGATGATTAGCAGTTTGTACCCTCCAATTTTTATCCTTTAGTAATGTGAGAAGCCTGTGAAAAGGAATCCGCTTTAATAAACTGTGTAAATGATTCATGTACACATTGCTGAACAATGTATTAACAGGTCAAACCAGTTTGTCTTGGGTTGTAATATTTTAACAGATGCCAAAAAAAGTTTGTCAAAAGTAATCCTGAACATCTTTGTATATCGGGCATTGTTATAAAAGTAAACCTAAGACAAGAGAAAGAGGGGGCACACCAGCCTTGTGCATTACTGAGAGTAACATTTATTAGTAAAAACAAATTTCCATATACTCACAAAAGTGAAAAGCTTCAGCCACGAGAAACAATCCAGTATGGATTCTCAAATGACACACATCAAAGGGAAACGTATCGCTCAGGCCCCCCTTACCCCATCCTTTTACTACGAGGATTCACTACAGGGCGGTCTACACCTGGGTAGCTTTCTGGACACTCTTACCCTATTCTGCAGCCTACTCCATGAGTACCCCACAGGGGAGTACCTTCACACATAGCTATGGCAGAGACAAGGCGAAAGGGAGACCTTGCAAAACCACAGAAGTTTTGCTTTGCCGAAGGCCCGTACAACGCTCAATTTCAGACTGAAAATGCACCCCTTGCACTGGAGCAAGAGCCTACACTAAGTGGCCTCTTCACCCCGAAAACAAACAAAATGTCAGCGCTCAGGATTTGGGTATGGGTCACAATTAAGGGCAACAATAATTGTAAAAAGTCCAAAAAAAACATTGGATGAAAGGAGTTGAGGTGATGTGTCTTTAAAAATGATGATGCTGTATCTTGGAAGTGAGACACGCACTCAGGTCTAAGCTATTCTCATGAGTGAAGCCAACTCTGGATAACAATGTAAAGGAAAACAGAAAAGCGCCTCTGAGTGCCTGTTTATTGTACAACAGTAGAAATTAATCCAACACTTACATGGAGGTAAGGAAAGATGTACTCGTGGAGAATGGAGTGAACCGTTATCGTCTACAACGTCTCCTGTGTGAGCAGGGAACCAACCACTGAAGCCTCGGTATCCCAGGATGGAAGCCGGCTAATCCAATAGGGGGCCGGGTATAGAAGTAACGTTTAGCTCGGGGAGCAGCGCCTCTAGGCGTGTGACATCACCGGGAGTGTAGGGGAAACTTCAACGCGTTTCAGAGCATTTGCGCACTTTTGTCACATGATCATCACTTGACCATGTCTTTTTTGAATTGGTACTACCATATACATCTTGTTGGTGTGTATAAAATGAATAATGTTTGATCGTCTGTGTGTATTGTTTGTCTAGATTCCATGCTTGCTGCAGCTGAGGCTTCTCCCTAACGTAACGTTTGCTGGTGTGGACACTCCTGAAGATCTGCCGGAATCGATGTACCAGGAGCTTCTTCAAAGTGGTGGATTTGTGGTATCTGATAGAGCTGTATTGGAAAATATAACCATAGGTTAGCATTTATCAGTCCTGTTTACATTTTTCTTAGTATCATACAATCAAATTCAGATTTTTTTTTAGTTTTGTACTTTTTGTGCAGAATTCTTGAAGACTATAATTATTGTAATTGATGAGAGGGTAATAGACTCCCTGCTTGAAACGGTTGCCCTTTTTACACTCTGAATTAAAGTGTGAAATGCCAAGGCATCAGTTGCGGGGAATGCCACTTATAGGGGTTCTAAAGGCAGATTATTATTTTTTTTCCCTTCATGCATTCTGTGCATTAAGGTAAAAAACCTTTGTATGCAGCTCTCCCCAGCCCCCTATTATACTTACTTGAGCCCAATGTAGAACCAGCCCTGTGCTCTCTCTGTGCTTGTTTGCTCAGAGGCAGCAGTGGGAGCCATTGGCTCCTGCTGCTGTCAATCACAGCCAGTAAGCAGGGGCGGAGCTAAACCACAGTGTATGTGACAATAGACGCACATAGCGCAGCTCAGGAGGGAGCCTGCATTGGTGCCCCCATAGCAAGCAGCCTGGCTAGTTAATATTTGATGAGCCATTTGTTACCCCAGTACTCTGGGTCCCAGCTCTGCAAGCACTACTAACCATCACTTTACATTACGGTATTGCATAACTTTTGATTTTGAGAACATGTAGCACATATTATGTACGTGCAATTGAATTCAGAGCAAATGTTTTGTTCTTTTATTGATTTAATTATCTCTGTGTAGATAAGCTAAAAGAAGTTCTGACCATATTGGAGAAGTTGAGCCGAACTTCAGCTTGGAAATGGCTCATTCATTACGGAGATTACAGAAAACTTAAGGAAGATAAAAGGTAACCTTATGTTTAACCCTTTTGCTGTCAGAGCTGTTTTTGCGTTTCTTGTACACAGGTTAAAATGCACATTAGCGAACACCCCCAAACAGTAGTTTCTGAAAGCAGTGACCCTGAAAAAAAAAAGTGGTGGTGATTCCATTTTTTAGTTCAAAGCTTTCTCTGATTGGATAAGTTTGAGATTGTGGTGTCACCAGCCTGCCTGCCTCTTTCTTGTATAATCAGAGAACTCTGCATTGATTGAGAAATTGCTAAGTATTCTTAATGACGGCTGTGCCAAGAGGGCAAACTCCTGTTGTCATTAGGCAGCAGGGCAGCTTCTCAGCACGGAACCTAGAACTCAACAGTGCCTACTACAGCAATTCCCAGCTTCCTCTGTGATCCCACAGGAATGGATACATGTTAAATATTTACATTGGTGCAAGCTGGACCAATGTAACTATGCAAAAATATCCATGCCTAGAGTTGAGCTTTAAAATTTCTCACACCTGTGAAACTGCATCAAACTTTTGTACACAATATTCTCAATGGGCAGCACTTCAAAAGTACTTACAGGTCGTCAGTTAAATGATGGCCCTAGTATATTGCTTCCCCTCTGGCGTGTGCAATGATATGTATTGTGTAACGCAATTGCCATTTTCATATGTAGTCGCCCCTGAGACTTGTATTTATGTTTATATGGGGGAGGGATGTTTATGTGGTTGGGTATAACTTACAACTTTGAATTGCTGCTGGTATTTTGTGTGTCAGGTTGCACAGATTATGCAACCTACCGAGGCCACAGCAGCTGGTATAGTGGACAATTGAAACTGGAGGCAAAGCAATACAATCGCTGCATCGCCTCCATCTGAAAGCTGACAGTCGGCTTGTGATGTTTAATTGCAAGTGGAGTCCTAGCATTGGATTTCATTTTTGTTCCAGTCTATTGTTAAGGTAGCCATAGGAAAACAGAAGATGCAAATGGTAATTCACTAACAAAATATGTATGGTGTGAAAATATTTGTAAAAGACTTTGATAAACTTATTGAATTACTGTTTGGACGCATACATTTTATGTGGTAAAAAAATATTCCATCTGAAAAAGCTAGCGGTAGCTTAAAGAGGCAGTACAGTGGTGTAGTGGTTAGCACTTTCCCCTAGCAGCAAAAGGGTCGCTGGTTCAAATCCCGACCACGACACCATCTGCCTGGAGTTTGCATGTTCTCCCTGTGTCTACGTGGGTTTCCTCCGGTTGCTCCGGTTTTCTCCCATACTCCAAACACATGCTGGTAGGTTAATTGGATCTTGTCCAGATTGGCCCAGTATATATGTATATATGTGTGTACGACAGTGTGTCCCAAGCGTGTCGAGATCCTACGGGGTAAATGACCGCACCAGCCAGGCAGACACTGGCTGCAAAAAGCGCCTAGAGGCGATTCAGTTTGCATGTGTAAGTCAGTATGTCTGTCTGTTTGGTTATAGCTGGGCAGCAGTTTATTTTTTTCCTTTTTTATTGCAATCCAAAATATAGCGGAGGCTTGTATCGACTGAATTTGTGTGTATTTTATTTCTCACAACAGGGCAGAGTCTGCTTCTCGGGTTAAGATTCCTTTGCTTAAGTCTTACCAGCAATCGAACATCATTGAAATCCTGCCTTATCATCGGTGTGACTCCAGGTCTAAAGAACTCTCAAGTGATCTCGAATGTCTGTTGAGCCTCCAGAGCCAGCATATCCGTTCAAGACTGGCTGTCTTTTTGACAGGTATTATTGCTTGGCTTTATATGTTCTATTTATTAAGCTTCTATTTTAAAATGTCAAAATTTGTTTAGTGAAATGCTAGATGCTACATCAGCGTGCAGTTTACTTCTAGGAAATCCAGATCTCAAGGATTTTTCTTACAATATACAAAGGGGCACAGCCTTTCTGTAAGTCCCCTTTGAATTTTAGCTTGGCAAAGCCTGAGTAGACCCTGGTAGTCTGCTGTTTTTTGCTGGTAATCCGTAGCCCAGTGTTCTCAGAATACCATATCCCAAGCCTCTCATCCTAGACCCTCTGCAGGTCAATTATGCATGTATCTGAACGCAGAATGATATATATAATCTAATTTCTTCAGGCCCAAAAATGCCAGGACTGTACAAATGACCCCTTTTTGACAAGTAGACAGTCCAATGTATTTAGTAAGAGGCATGGTGAGTTTTTTGTTTGTTTGTTTTTTTTTGCAAGTATTTTAAAAATGAAAATAAAATCCCCTTTTTTTTTTCTTTATACATATCACCAGTGCAGTACAGCGTTGACATATAACTGGTGTGGCGGTGATCAGGGACATTGACTGGTGACAGTATGTAACACATTTCTAACACATTGTGACCAGACCAAAACAGTGTTACCATAGTAACACTGTACTACTCTGGGGAAGTGAGCAGGATTTTTTTTTTCCTACAGATTGCGATTGCTTGTACCAATGGATTTTATTGGTATAAGCAACTATTTTTACTTGATGAAACTAGTTCATTCAGTGTGTTTTGTTGTGATTGGAAAAAGCTAATCACATGGCACAGATGGGCTGTGGTTGGGCCTGTTTAAACCATGTGATTACTGTGAGCAATCACAGCTAGCAACACAATTGTATACAATGAAAAGAAGCCATCCATTGTTTACAAGTGTCATTTGAACGGCTCTGATTGGTCACAGCGATCACATGGTACTGGCAGCGGTCCGGTACAGTGATCAGTCATCAGCTGTGTCTGGAGGACATGGCCTGTGACAGTTCGCGAAGCTGTGCGGCCCTGCAGAAGGCTAGTTCTGAGAGGACGTCATATGGTGTCCTCCCAGAACAACGGTCCTCCCGCCCGGCCATCATTGTACTATAGACCGAGTGGGAAGGTGTTGAGCATCTTGACACCCGCAATCTATAGATTACCATTCCTAGGCACAGTACCTCTTGCGTGTGTGTGCTACTGATTCTTCACCTGCCCTGTCACTGACAGCTGCTAGTCTACACTAACAGATGGGAACAAATACACAAATTCTGATCATGTGATCATCCTGAAAACCAATCGGTGTTCACATGAAAAACAAATCTGCCAGCCCCAGGCATCACTGCAAATCAAGGTGTGTAAACACATATATATTTAAGGAATAATTATACTTTTTGAATCGAAAAATTTAATATTTCATCATGCAGTGAAAATTTTAATGGAGCCAACCTACATTATGTGAATCATACGGAAAGAAAATAATGAAGGAAAAAAGTTTCTGTGTTTGCGCGCTGCACACCGACACCACTCATGTGAATACATGTCAAATTATGTACAAGCATTTATAATCCAACTGTGTGTAGACATAAAAATAAAAAGGAAATATGTGCACTTCCAAACCAAGTCCAGTTCGTTATATTTTTATATAAATCAACCACAACAAAGTCCCAAACCCATTCTAGCAGTTAGGCCCCATGTACACTCATTCAATGTTATCTTGTGTGTACACGTACACAGGTTCGTTTACTGTCGTTTTTAGACAGTTGCGTTTTTATAGGCCTTTTTTTTTTAAGGCAAAAAAATTAGTTCAGACGCCGAAGTTTCAGACGCTAACCGCGTTTAGCAGCGTTTAGTTTATAGGCATTTTTGGCCATTTAAAAAAAAAACGTAAACGCGTCAAAATGGACGTTTTAAACGTGGGTTACCATCTGTGAAGTTAAATCGATCAGGAGAGGTTGTAAAAACGTCCCATGTACATGAAGCCTAAATTGCAATGTGTTCTTCTTTCTTCTTCAAAAGGAAATCTCCACTTTCCAACAAGTGAACCACCTACACTCGTGTGTAATAACTAAACGTTTACTCTCATTTTTTGATCTCTTGGTCTCTGAGGGTAGGTGGTCACTTGTTGGAAGGTGGAGGTTTCCTTTTAAGAGGTCAATAAATGAGTTGGATCTCGTGGGACACGGCACCATATGGTGTGGATTCCACAAAAGCGTGGACTGGTGAAAATACCTAAATGTTTATAGCATAGCCACAGATTTTTTTTCTCTTCTTTTTTTTTATTTTATATGCAGCCATTGTATGTGGCTATTAAGAAATGGACCTGTTAAAAAAAAAAAAGTATTGCTTTTTATACAGAGTACTTTATAAAAATGTGTACTTGATTTGGACTGCTGACAGCATTAATTCAGCTTTGCCCTGTTCACATGCAGTTATGCCAAGTGCAGAACCTCAGGAGTTGGAGCAGAATGGAATTCTTGTGTATGATGTGGACACTTTCATCAGAAGAATTCATAAAGTAGATGCACAGCTTCAGCCTTCTGTTTGGTGAGTATAGCCATGACGAGGCCTGTTCTGATTGGAACCTATCCTGTTAAACCGCTGTATGGTCTTGGCCATCGTGCTTCAGCTCAGTTTCAGGGTCTTGGCAATCTTCTTAAAGCGTAGGCCATCTTTATGTAGAGCAACAATTCTTTTTTTCAGATCCTCGGAGAGTTATTTGCCATGAGGGTGCAATGTTGAACTTCCAGTGATCAGTATGACAGAGTGCGAGCGATAACGCCAAATTTAACACACCTACTCCCCATTCATACCTGAGACCTTGTAACACTTGGGGATGTACTCACTTTTGTTGCCAGCGGTTTAGACATTAATGGCTGTGTGTTGAGTTATTTTGAGGGGACAGCAAATTTACACTGTTATTACAAGCTGTACACTCACTACTTTACATTGTAGCAGAGTGTCATTTCAGGGGGTGTACTCACTTTTGTGAGATACTGTATGAAGGCATCTCTAGGTGTCTACTTTTTAGTCATAAAAGTTTTAAAACGATTATAGCATTAAATGTACAGGTGGTCTATGTGCATCTGCGGTGCATATTCCTGTCTACAAAGATGTGCATTTAGCGTGGGGTCTCCAGAGAGATGCTGTTCATAAAGTTCATAAATCTTTCTAGAAATGTTTCCAAACATTAAAAAGGCGAATATATGCAATTGGCCTCATACCCACCAATGGTTTATATATGCAGCAGGGTAGCTTATTATGCACTGCATCCCACATTGGTAAAGGCTGTATCGCATCTGATGAGAAGCACCCCTCCCTGTAAACACAGAAGGCTTTGATAAATACAGAAGAAAGAAAATAGGATTCAGTTTTCATGGTTTCATTATCGGTCAAGGCCTCCCATTGGTAGAATGAGATGTGACTTTACAGAGCTAGGCATAGCACTGCAAAAAACAAGAGAGAGAGTATTTTACACAGAACTATGAAGCTTATTAATGCTCCAGCAACATAAGTCACACCACTTCTGATGTGTTTCAATTGTATTGGTGCTTGGAGGGAAAGAGGGATGGGCCCCTTTTTTATACTTGCATATATAAGCAATTCAAATACAGAAGGAATTACAAATGGATAAAAGACAATATTCCTACAAGAGTCTTTCAATGACAGTACTACTTCCATCCAGATATTGTATGTAAAATAACAATGATGGCCTGGATTAAGACAGGAATGGGTCAATCCAAAAATCAATACAAAATACCTATGGAATGATTTGGAGACATATATTCATATATGCGCGCAGCCTATTGATCTGAGGTATGCACCCCAAAGCTCAAAAACAGAGCAACAGAAGCAGTGGCTAGGGGCGTACACATGCCACGGCTGCAATGCTAGTCTTTGCAGTAATGACAAAAATTATAGAAGCACATGTGAATGAGTCCTTAATATTTAATTTTTTCATAATTGTATCTGTTTTTTATTATTTTTCTTACATTTTTTGGCTGCCCTGTCGGGGGGGGGGGGGGGGGGGCTTTGGTGAAATAGCAGGGGTCTAAACGGACCACTGATGTTTCACGTTTAAGACTGATAAATGGACGGAGGACATACATAAATTCATCAGTCCCTTTCCCTACACCCTCAGCTGCACAGATGAATGAATACAAAATGCTCACAGGCTTCCTATTCATTCACAAACTGAAGCATAATAAAAAAAAATAGTTAGGGGGTGGGGGCCCGGACAGCAAGGGGAAGGGTTGCAGATACTAGAACTGATCCCCCTGCAGTGCAGCCGGAGGGAGCGAGAGGAGGAGAAACCAGCAGAGGATCGGTGTCTGCAATAAGGCAGTACAGCTGGTCCTTCTTCTTAGCAGGTTCCCCGGGCCCCCTTTTTGAACTGATAGGGCCAGGCCCTGGTACAGGAGGGCCAGTTGTATTGCCTTATCAGGGATACTGGCGCACTGGGTGATGAGGATGTGCCCCAGCACACCCTTTGCGCACGCCTATGTATATATTATTATACAGGATTTATATAGCGCCAACAGTCTGCGCAGCACTTTACAACATGAGGGCAGACCGAGAGCCCTGCTCATAAGAGCTTACAATCTAACATGTATTTTATAATATAAAAATGTCATATTCAATTTTAGTACTTCATTTGTTTGCTTTTATATACATGTATTATTTTAATGCTGCTTTTACGTGACTCTCTTGCATATGCAGTTATAAAAGGGGTTCTGGTATGTGCAGCACATGGGCTTATTATCACTAAGTGTGAAATGTTGCAGTCATGTTGGGTGCTGCCATGAAAACCTAAGGAGCATTGGAATGTTGGGCAGTAGCTTTAATTGATTTGATCTTGGTACACAGATTGGAAATATCCTTCCATTTAACTATAGCCAGAAATAGTAGCTGGCTTGATGCACTTGGTTTGTATTGCTAATTGCACAAAATAGTGTATAATCACTAACTCATTGATACAATACATGAAATGTGTGCTTGCTAATTCTGTTTAACTTCTTATTTTTCAGGTCGTGAAGCATTGGGGGATTATTGAGAATACACATAGGAATACAATATTTTTATCACTATAATTTTTGTACATAAATATAGAAGCAAAGAAAACAGAAATGCACTTGATCATCTGCTTCAGTGGAAAGAGGAAATCGTTTGAGTCCACTCCTAGGACCTGTGCCGTAAAATCTCCTAATTTTATGTGTGGATGTTTTTTTCTTCTCACTTTTCATTAGTCCGATGTATAAAAGTGTTTGAAAGAAATGCTGCTGTCAATTACATTCCAGCTGTCACTTTTTCCATAGGAAGGGAAGAGTGTGGCTGGTTAGTATGGTACGCAAATCACCTTTCAGACCTTTTCATGGTTGACATTTTCTGTTTTCTGCCACTTTGTTCTCATTCTTCTGTGTTTCAAAACCATACAATATCTTCTTGTAGTGTACAATCCATCTAGCCCCCTGCTGAAAATCGGCAATATCTATATTATTATTTTTTTTAACAATTTTTTTTTTAAATATGTAAATTAAGTGTTTAGCGGAATCCTGATGGCAGACTCTTTTGCAGGAAGCTATTTATACAGTTAAAATATTTCTTTATGTACATCGCAATTTAAATATCTATATTTTTGGTTTTTGTATGTTCTGTAAATTATTATATGCACAACATTAAGCTATTCTGGCTTAAAGCTAATATCAAACAGTATATGTTATTATAAATCGAACCTTGTACTATAATATGTATTGGTATATTTATCCCAAGCCTATTTTTCTTTTTTTTTTTTGTTTCTTAAAAGTGTCCACATTGCAATGTGTTTAGGTAGATGTTGTAAATAAGTACACAGGGAAGGATTATTTCTGATACTTTTTTCTATCAAACCTGTACAGGGAATGCGTTAGAATTACTTTACTGACCTGTTTGGAAGAACCTTTGTAAACCATTTTATAAATAAAGCGTGCTGAGATAAATGTTGCAAGGCGAAGCTTACGCATTCATTAAAATTTTAGAGTGTTTTAAACAGCTGAACTGTGCGTCATTCTATTTACACTCCATGCTCCTTTTTTATTGAAATTAAATATTCCTAAAGGGCTAAAGAAGAGACAGAACATTTTGAATGGGGAAGGGTGTAAGCGAGGCTGATTTTGTTATCACTTATTTTTGTGTTTAGATTCTAATTATCCAATTTAAAAAGCAGCAGAGCTAAGCATTTGCAGCTGTAGATCCACCTGATCTTTTCCCATGGTCATAATACATAGTTACATAGTAGGCGAGTTTGTAAAAAGACACAAGTCCATCAAGTCCTACCTATGTGTGTGATTATATGTCAGTATTACTTTGTATAGCCCTGTATGTTGCGGTTGTTCAGGTGTTTAATAGTTTTTTGAAACTATCAATGCTCCCCGCTGAGACCACCGCCTGTGGAAGGGATTTCCACATCCTTGCCGCTCTTACAGTAAAGAACCCTCTACGTAGTTTAAGGTTAAACCTCTTTTCTCTTATCGTCCATGGACTGACACAGCTGGATACTGTAAACGTGTGAGTATATGTCCTTGCTCGCAGGAGAAGATCTAGGCAGAATGTTAGATTGTTAGAAACATACATTCTAGAACAAACCAGAGCTGAACAGCCCCCCCCCTCCCCGGGGGGGGGCGGTCCCTCTGAACATTACCCTCCCACCTGCAGCTAGCAGCCTCAGTTTTTTTCTGCCTAGCAGAGGGGGAGGACGTGGCTCTCTCGGGAGCCAGTCTCCTGGAAGATTTTACTTTTTTTTTTTTATAATCTTTATTTGTAGAAATTTTTCCATTTGAAACAATACAATCAAACGAGGCAAAATACGCACAAATCTGTCCAACCTTGTGATCAAGCAGTTTACAACACAACGTGCTCGATCGGCCATCTAACAAAGAGGATAAAAGAGATGGAGGCGTTAGTTACGTGGTCAGGAAAACATATAAATCCTATCATAATCAGGGTGTCCTCAATCACTCTGCTAGACACAGGAGATAATTTACGGGTGGATATCACCAGATCGGACAGTTGGACAAAAACAAAACAGAAAAGAAAAAAAAAGGGGGGGGAGAGGGGAGAAAGAACATTGAAACAAACAAAGGATAGTGTACTCATGCAAATTATGTAAGGATACCTGCAGCGAGTAGTTCAAATGCGTAAATCGGCACAAAAATCTATTTAACAATTACTCAATTACTCCGCTCCTGCTGGAGACTGGACTATTGAACGTGAGTCTGTAGCGTCCCCCTCAACATAGTGAATCCATGTAGCCCAAATATTATACCAGTTTTCATACTTATCCCTGCACTTCGCCATCCACTCCTCCGTGGCCTTAATATTATTTACTAACCGGACCCAGTCTAAGCGACTTGAAATTTGGCTATTTTTCCAATAAATGGTAATCAATCTCCTAGCCGCATTCAAAAGATGAGGCAGTACCGATTTTCGGTAAAGGCCGAGAGGAATGGCTGGGACATGCAGGAGGAAGCCTGTTGGAGAGTCAGGGAGTTCCATGTCCAGGATAACTTTAATTTGAGTTCTAATATCTTGCCAGAAAGGGCGTAACTTAGGACAGTCCCACCTTATATGTAGAAAGGAACCTCTATGGCCACATTCCCGCCAACAAGCATCTGAGGACATCGGGTAAATTTGTTTAAGTCTAGTGGGGACCCTGTACCACCTGGTCAGCACCTTAAAACTATTTTCCTGCATTTTCGTGTTAACAGAGCTGGAATGAGTGAGGCGATATAATTGGTCAAGTTGAGGATCTGTAAATTCGAGCTGCAGGTCCCTTTCCCACTCTCGAATATAGGTGGGCTTCCCGGGAGGTCCCTGTTTCTGTAGTAGCCCGTAGAGGACAGATATAGAGTGTGGGATTGAACTGGAGGACATGCACAGCCTCTTAAAGGGGGTGGAAGACGTAGGAGCTCGTATGGGGTGTTGTAAACCACACGCAAAGTGCTGAAGCTGCCCATGTCTCCAGCCATCCATCGGAAAGCCGCTATACTGGGCCCTAAGTTCCTCCAAGGGGAGCAGTCCCTGGTCGTGAAAGAACCTGCCACATCTCACCTCCCCATCCGATGTCCAAGTACGGAAAAAGGACGGGCGTTCCCCCAGGATAAACCAGGGGAAGGCTCCTAGGGGCGCTAGCGGGGAGAAGGGGGGGGCGAGCTGTCCTGATTTGTTTGAAGCATCCCATAGCTTCAACACATGGGTAGTCGTTGGGGAGACATAGAGTGACAGACCCCTATGGGCCTGGGGAATCCAAGGGGCATGAGCTAAATTGCGCCCCACCAGAAATTTTTCTAGCGGTACCCAAACCCTAGTGGAAACACCATGGTGCCAATCCAAAATCCGTTGAAGGGCGATAGCCTCATAGTACTTGCGTATGTCTGGGACGCCTAGGCCACCCAGCCGCTTAGGTCTCTGTAAGGTACGAAGAGCCAGACGAGGACTCCGTCCCTGCCAGACATATTTAAGAAACGCACTGTTGAGGCTCAAAAAGAAAGACCTAGTTAATGAGATCGGCACCATTTGGAGGAAGAACAGAATGCGAGGCAACACGTTCATCTTTAGCACACTGACTCGGCCCATCCACGAGAAGGCCTCTCTATCCCATCGGTGCAGGTCTGATTTAATAGTAGAGAGTAGCTGAGCATAATTACTGCTATATAGTTGAGAATAGAGAGGGGTAAGATAGACCCCCAAATATTTTATATGAGTGCCACACCAGGAAAAGGAGAAAGAAGTTTGCAACCGTGTACGTAAGCTAGGGGGGATATTTAAAGACAGAATTTCTGACTTAGCGAAATTAATTTTGAAGTTAGAGATGGAGCTAAAAGTCTGCAATTCGGTCATAATGTTGGGGAGGGAGATTAACGGGTCTGCAACATAAAATAGGACATCATCTGCATAGGCAGAGAATGTATGCTCTTGTGATCCGACGCTAAGACCCTTAATGTTGGGGTTAGAGCGAATCCTATTGAGCAGGGGTTCCAGGGTGAGGGCGAAAATGAGGAGACAGCGGGCACCCCAGTCTGGTCCCATTCCCAATGGGGAACGCATCAGAAAGCACCCCATTCACCTTAACTCGGGCCGAGGGACAGCTGTACAAAGAGGAGAGCATGTTGGGGCCCAGCCCCAATCTGGACAACACCTGACGAAGGTACGCCCAATCCACCCTGTCGAACGCCTTTTCAGCTTCAGTGGAAAGAAGGAGACAGGGTGTATGGTCAGACCAGGTCTGCACCCAATGGATCAACTGAATAGCCCTATTAGAGTTGTCCCTTGCCTCCCTTCCAGTAATAAAACCCGTCTGGTCTGGATGTATGAGAAGGAAGAATGGGTTGAAGGCGATTTGCTAAAATTTTTGCTAGGATCTTAATGTCCGTATTCAAAAGCGAAATTGGCCTATAACTACTAGGGACCGTGTGGTCCTTCCCCTCCTTGGGCAGCACTGATATATGAGCTAGCAGACCCTCCTTAGGCATAGCTGTGCCCGAGGCCAGGGCATTGAAGTAAGTGCACATATGCCCAGAGAGCAGGGGTAGGAAAGCACGGTAGTAGGCATTTGTGTAACCGTCAGGGCCTGGGCTTTTTCCTTTCGGGAGATTTTTTACTGCAGTGTCTAGCTCCTCTTTAGTAATCAGGGTTTCAAGGAACTTGCTGGTCTCGATCGGAAGTTGGGGAGCAAGGGCCTCGGTCAGGTAATTTTTAAAATATGGTCTTGTTTCTGATCTACCGTCAGGCCAGGGAGTGTGGCAGGGAGATGGTACAGCTGAGCGTAATCATCTCTAAAGGCAGCCGCTATTTTAGAGGAGTGGACTACAGGGGGACCCGTCCCAGCTTGAAGCTTATGCACATGACCCGAGGCCTGTTGCCTCTTTAGAGCCCTAGCAAGCAGTCGCCCACACTTGTTACCATACTCATAGAATTTGTGCGATATGTGACGCAGGCGATCACGTATGCGGGTATCTAACAGGGTAGCAAGTTCCAGGCGAAGGGCCTGAAGCTCTGCCGCCAGCTCCGGAGTCAGACGACGCTTGTGTTTAAGTTCCGCCGATTGTATCTTCCGTAAGAGGGATTGGAGATCCCCCCCATCCCATGCCTTTTTCAGCCTCGCTCCCTGGGAAATGAGCTCCCCTCTGATTACTGCCTTGTGGCCTTCCCAAATGGATGCCTCCCTAACCTCGGTCGATGAATTTTCAGCAAAGTACAAGGTAATTGAAACTAAGACGCATTTAGACGCCACAGCATCATCCAGAATATTCTCATTCAGGTCCAGGACCGGGCGTCGGAAGAAGGCGGATGGATAGCAAGAGATACCGGGGCGTGGTCCGACATGGTGATGGAACCGATTGACGCACTGGATAAAGTCTCCAGGGAAAATTGGTCCATCAGCAGCATATCTATACGGGTGTAAACGGCATGGGTTGCAGAGTAGTAGCTAAAATCCTTGTCTGTAGGGTGGAGTAGCCTCCAACAGTCAACAAGGTGGTAAGCTTGCAAAGCCTTCCTGAAATGTTTAATGAAAGCAAAGGAGTGGGTGGAACGCCCCGCAGATGTATCCATCTTGGGGTCCGGGCTAATATTGAAATCCCCCCCAAGATCAGTTGGCCCTCTTTAAAATGGGAGAGGGAGTTTAGGAGGGAGTCCAGAAAGGTAAGTTGGCCAGTGTTTGGTGCGTACACGGTTACAAAGGTGAGTTTGCGGCCCAGAATGGTCCCTTTAATGAAGACGTACCTGCCATTCGGATCAGTCAGGATAAAGGGGCAGTGTTTATGCACAGCTATGGCGACTCCGCTCGACTTAGATCGAGAGGAGTTGCTGAGAAACCATTAAGAGTATAGATGTGTGGGAAGGCGGGGGACCGAGTCAGTGCGAAAGTGTGTCTCATGCAAAAAAAAGAACATGTGCCCCCAGGCGTTTAGTTTCGAGCCACAACTTACTGCGTTTGTTAGGCGATCCTAGCCCTCGGACGTTATACGATACCACTTTCAGGGAAGCCATGAGGTAGGGTTATCTTGGATAAATCTCCAGTCAGGAGGGAGAAGAAGCCTGCAGGTGATCGATCCGTGAGTTAGTGAGTACTGAAAAAACAACAGAAAAAATAAAACATAAAAACAGGGGGAGTAAAAACCCATCAAAACATGCAACCAGAACAAGAGGGGAGTTGCCTCAAAGGTCTCCCAAAGCATCCAAACTAGGCTAGTCGGGAACCTCCGCCCGGCCATCTGGCCAACAGGAGGTGGGGAGGTCAGCGAGTAGCATGTGGTCCCAAACTTGGGACATAACTCCAGGGAATTGACCTATATGGGGGAAGAGGTACAGCATGAAGTGTGAGCCCACCAAAATGACCCACCCCGTAAGGACAGGGGGGCATAGCAACATCTAAGATGTGCCAGCCCGAATGCAAAAATATATACCACAGTAGCAGTGTGAAACATTTTCAAAACAATATAACTCGGTGCCCCTAAAGAGGGCGTACTGGGTCTTGCAAGGAGAACCAGTTCAACTTTAAATGATCAAATCTCATGGGTCCTTCAAGTATCCCTTTGGGAAGAGGAATGTGGAGGAGAATGCGGAGCATCCTGGTGAGAATCCACTCGAGACTGGCGCCTGTTCCGACCTCTGCGACGGGTGGAACGCCAAGGTTGTGGCTGCATAGGAAGCGAGATCTCCGGCGCAGTTTTCCAATCTGGGACACCGATGGCTGGTAGGCCTAGTTGTTGCAGGAACCGTGGCAGGTCCTCAATGGTGCACAAAACAACCTGCCGACCCTCTTTAGTGATGGACAACTGAAAAGGGAAGGCCCATCTGTAAGGCAACTGTGTATCTTGTAGGGCCTCAAGTAGCGGCTTAAGGGCTCGGCGTTGCATCAGGGTGCGTCTGAAGAGACCTGGAAAAAAGGACAGCTGAGCGCCATCAATGTCCACCTGGCGGATGATCCTGACATGAGCCATTATACTTTCCTTCAGGGAATATTTGTGCAACTTGCAGATAATGTCCCGTGGTTTATCTGGGTCATCTGAAGGTGGACGAAGGGCCCTATGAGCCCGGTCTATCTCAATGTGGTCAGGTGCGTCTCGGCCGAGGACCTGTTTAAAGAGACCTTGCAGGGAGGGTACTATGTCTCTGGGGCCAGTAGCTTCAGGCATTCCCCTGATGCGTATGTTGACCCTGTGGCTCCTGTTCTCAAAGTCATCCATTTGGTCAATTAAGGAGTCAATCCTGCGGTCCTGTTGTTTACAGCGTTCATGAAGAACCTGCAGTGCTGGTGAAACTACCTCCCACTGTGTCTCCAGCTCCTCTACCCTGCCTCCAATGTGTGCCATGTCTGCCTGCAGTGCCTTAATATCCTGCTGTCTCAACCTTATCAGCAAACAGCACCAAGTCAGCTTTAGTGGGGAGGGCGAGGATGTGGGCTCTGAGATCTGCGTCGTCCATCACTTCACCCAGGGTTGTAGCAGGGAGTCCTGAGCTGGTGGAGCCAGCAGGGGAGGTGGGGGGAGGAAGCGAGGGAGAAGGCAGATGCGGTGAGGGGATAGGAGAGGCCGCGAGTGTGGCCTTGTACTTGCCAGCCGGCGCCATCTTGGGAGTCTCCAGAGCGGCGCGGCCCCGATCCGTGAAATAGAGATCCAGCGAGCCAGATCGGTGCCGGGATGCCCGCTGAGGCTGCGGGGATGTCTTCCGCTGCTTTGGAGGCATAATCCGGACCGAAGGTTCCCCTAAAAAGGCTGCTGTGGGTGCTGTGTTACCGGTGGGTAGACGGAGCTCCTCAGCCACACGTCCTCACTCTTTCATGCCGCGGCCACGCCCCCCGGAAGATTTTACTTTTAAATTTTATTCCTTTGGGAATTTTATTATTTTATTTTTGAGACCTTCAATCAACTGTCGCAACAGGGCAACAGGTTGGGTACACTGGTATCCTCGTATTCTTCCCTGTCCGACCATCGAGCGTGCTGATCCTCGCATTGTGTGCGTGAGTCTCAGTTCACGACATGCCCCATGACTCCAGGGGTGGCCGGGTTGCTTTCATGCTCCCGCGGTCCTCTCAAGATTGAACAGTACCTGACTGACTATCTCTCGCGGTGGACCGGGCCGACAGCTATGCAGTACTGCTCTGTGATGGGTCTGTCTGAAACAAGCCAGTGGGTCCCTGAAAGGGACGGGTAAGTAGTCTCTCCTACTGCAGGTGAGTACATGCTGGCTGTGTTTCTTTATATGGGGGGGTTTCTCCCTGTCTCCCCCCTGTTATGCTGCTCTCTGCACCCTGTACTGGTGCTGTGCTTGGGGGTCACTCTGGCCTGGCTGGGCGCTCATGTCTGTAGTGGGTTCTGGAGAGAGGGGCAGTTTTTCTGGTGTGTGCGGTGATTATTGCGTAAGCCATTAGCGCTGTTTGAGGTGGTTATTGCGTGCGCGCATTAGAGCTTTGAATTTTACACTCGGCGGCCATCTTGGCGTGGTTCAATGGCGCAATTATAGCTGCGGCCGGCTGCCATTTTCTTGTAGCCGCCGCACATTTATTTCGGTTTCGGCCTCTAGCGGCGGTGCGAATCTCCTCACAGATTCTTCACTCTCCTCAGGCTCACAGCGCGGTTTCTTCAGCAGGACTGAGCGGTCCTTAAGAGTCCTCCGGGTATCCCCTCCTCAGCCTCAGCGTAGCCAGTGGGTAGACTGTGTATTCACTGTATAGTGTATAAGGTCTCAGAGGGTGGCGTTACGGAGTCTGATACACCTGCTCTCCACACTTGCCTGGGGCAACTGGCAGTGCTGCACAGTTAAACATGTTCATGTTTCCTGCACCTGCGGTCCTTATGGACCAGTTGTCGGCAGTCCTGGAATCATTCCTTGTCAGAATGGAAGCGGTGTGCGAGCAAAAGGAGCTATAAGCCCCCTCTCCCCACAAAAATCTTTAGTGAAGGAGTGCTCTGATTCAGATATGGGCCTAGCTACTGTGCTCAGGACCCTAGCTCTGAATATTTAATGTTTATGAACAGGACATTCCATTGTGAGGAAGACTCCAGTTCTGTGTCAGTAAATGACAGGGCGCTTGTAAGTGAACTCATTGATGATGTGAGGAACACTCTCAAGCTGGGTGCTGTGGCTGAGGTACCTCAGGTGGACGCTGTTTCCCTTGGTTCCTTCAATCTTTTCTTTTACACAGCTTCCTCACTGTTTTCCTCACACGCTGCGTCAAGAGCAGCATGGATGATACAGTGGTACACAGTGTTTCCCTCCCCCCGGTCGGTGCAGCATGGTGGGGGGGGGGAACTTTATTCATTTATGTCTCTAGTTCCTTTGAGCCTTCTGTGTGATGTCCTGAGGCAACAACAGGGTCTCTGCACTTGTGGTTTCCCGCCATTTCCTGGAGAACGCTCTGAGCTCTGACAGACACACGGTCTGAGGATAAGAGGTTACCTGTTACCGGCATGCTGCTTCGGCAGCACAGTCAAGCAGGTTGGAATGATACAGAGAAGATTATGCGCCTCTGCGCCATAATTTAAACTCATCCTATACCTCTACACTGCACACATTCACAGTGTATGTATGTGTTATTATTTCAGTGCCATACATGATATAAACGTACAAAATATGTTTATGCACGACTCCAGATACATTTACAGTATATGTATGTATGTATTATACTCTCTGGGTCGGCGCGGGTTTCCGCCGGGGGCTCCAGGGTCCTCCCGCGCTCTCATGGTATGTGCGCTTCGGCTCTCTGCACAGTATAGACATGTTCAATATGTTTATTGCACATACTATACATGTTTACAGTATGGGTATACTGTTTGCGTAGTGTTCCTCCGGGTACTCCGGTTTCCCCCCATGCTCCAATGGAAATGCACAGCATAAACATGTGCAATATGTTGATTCACATGCTATCATTCCTACACGGTATCTGTGTGCTGTCTGCGTGGGGTCCTTGCGGGTGTTCCGGTTTTCTCCCACGCGCTGACGGTATGTGCGCCTTTTGGCCTTCTGCACAGTTAAACATGTTCAATGTTTATCACGCATGCTATAATACCTACACGGTATGTGTATGCAGTCTGTGTGAGTTTCCTCCGGGTACTCCGGTTCCCTCCCACACTCCATTGGTATGGGCGCTTCGGCACTATGCACAGTCTAAATTTGTGCGATTGGATATCCACATACTAACATACCTACCCGGTATGTCTGTGCAGTCTGCGTGGGTTTCCTCCAGGTCTCCGCCCACGCTTCATGACATGCGTGCCTTTGGTGCAATACACGGTGTAAACATACACATTATGTTTATACACAACACTAAATACATTCACAGTAGTTGTAGGTATTGCATTCTCTGGGTATGCGTGGGGTACTTCGGTTCCTCCCACGCGCCAACGGTGTGCGCGCCTTTGGTGCTATGCACACATGGGCTTGTGCAAAATGATTAGCACACATACTATAATACTTACACGGTATGTGTATGCAGTCTGCATGGGTTTCATCCGGGTGCTCCGGTTTCTCCCCCCGCGCTCCAATGGTGTGCGCATTTTCAGCGCTATGCACAGTATAAACATGTGCAATTTGTTTATTCGCAGGCTAACATACCTTCACGGTTGTGTATGCAATCTGCATGGCTGGTTTACGTCCAAGCCCCGATGATGTGCGCGCCTTCATCGCGCCTTCGTCGCTGGCACAGTATAAACATGTTTTAATAGGTTTATTCACACATACTAAACTACATATGCCGTATGTAGTTGTATTATGCTCTTTGTGGCTGGGTGGGTTTCCTCCCACACTCTATTTGCGCGTTTGACGCAATACATAGTATAAACTATAGGTTTCTGCAATCAGCACTTATCCATGGGTAGCTGCTGGATGGAGCATTGTCATAAGGATCCCTGGTTTCAGGGGTACCACTTTCCACCTGCTTTCAGTGGTGATCAGAGGCGCTGGCTTGGACTGTGTTCGCCAGGCTGAGGTTAGCGTTACGCCCGTTAGTGGCTGCGTCTCTGGCGTGGATGTTTTCCCTTCCCAGGATTTTGCTGTTCTTACAGCGTGGTGTGACCCAAAAGCTGGCCTTGCATACCTTTTTTGAGGGTCGGATTTCGGCCCGGGCGGTCATTTTTCAATGACCGCTACCGGGCCATTCCTTGATTAGCACCTTTTGTGCAGGGGGTTCGCCATGTGATCCCCCCTGTCAAGCCTCCTCTCCCTACTTGGGATCTGAATTTGATGCATCTCGGTTCTCCAAGAAACATCCCTTTGAGAATATCAGAGATTCCTCTCTTGACCTTGTCCCGGAAGGTGGCCTTCTTAGTGGCCATTGCTTCGGTTAGACGGGTGTCTGAGTTGGCGGCCTTGTCCTGCAAGTCGCCTTACTTGGTCCTCCATAAGGATATGGCGGTGTTGTGCCCACGACCGTCCTTCTTTTCAAAAGATGATCTCGGCCTTTCACCTTAAGAAGGACATTGTTCTTCCGTCCTTGTGTCCTCACCCATCGCATCCCTGAGAGTTTGCACTTCATACATTAAGATGGGTACAAGCCTTACGGGTGTACCTGTCTGCTACTGTTTCCATTCGGAAGTCTGTCTCTGGTCCAAAACAGGGCCGAGCGGTGTCGTCTGCCACCGTCTCTAGGTGGATCAGGCAGACCATCATACAGGCCTATGCCCTTAAGGGGCGGGCGCCTCCCTTTTCCGGTTGCGGCGCATTCCACCAAGGCAATTGGTGCTTCCTGGGCCTTCCGACATCAAGCGTTGGTTGCACAAGTGTGCAAGGCGGCGACCTGGTCGTCCGTTCATACCTTTTCAAAATTTTATAAGATTGATGTGGCTGCATCTTCGGATGCTTCCTTCGGCCGCAAAGCATTGCAGGCCGCTGTTTAATGTTGCAACTCCTCCGTTGAGGAGCTCTACTTGTTTGGAGTGAAGTTTTGGTTGTTCCTTTACTACTGCTCCCACCCTTCTAAAACTGCTTTGGGACGTCCCACACGTTTACAGTATCCAGCTGTGTCAGTCCATGGACGATAAGAGAAAATAGGATTTTTGTACTCACCATAAAATCCATTTCTCTGACGTCCATGGACTGACACAGCACCCACCCTTCCTTTTAAGGTTTGTACTGCTTTGTTACGAACTGAGGCTGCTAGCTGCAGGTGGGTGGGTAATGTCCGGAGGGACCGCCCCCCTGGGCGGGGCTGTTCAGCTCTGGTTTGTTCTAGAATGTATGTTTCTAACATTCTGCCTAGACCTTCTCCTGCGAGCAGGGACATATACCCACACGTTTACAGTATCCAGCTGTGTCAGTCCATGGACGTCAGAGAAATGGATTTAACGGTGAGTACAAAAATCCTATTTTCTTCTCGTTTTAATGAGTGGCCATGTGTTTTGTTAAACTCTCTTTGCTCATTCAACAGCTAGATTTTCCCATACATTTACAATATCAAATGCAATTCTTAATGATAAGAAATTCATCCTTCACTCTTTGTATTTTCAATCATTCCTTAAGGCCCCTTTCACACTGGGGCGGGCAGGAGCGGTGGCGGTATAGCAGCGCGATTTTCAGCGCTGCTATACCGTCGTTCTTACCGTGGTATGCGGTCGCTAGGGGGGTTAATTTAACCCCCGCTAGCGGCCGAAAAAGGGTTAATACCGCCCGCAAACTGCGGCTATTGCCGCGGTTTGCGGGCGGTATTACCACGCTGTCCCATTGATTTCAATGGGAGACCGCGGTAAAGGAGCGGTGAACAACACCGCTCCTTTACCGCTGTAAAGAAGCGGCTAGCAGGACTTTTGGAGCGGTCCTGCTAGTGCACCGCTTCAGTGTGAAAGCTTTCGGGCTTTCACATTGAAGGCACAGGGCAGGATTTTTTCATGCGGTATAACAGCACTATTATTAGCGCTAAACCGCATGAAAAACGCCCCAGTGTGAAAGGAGCCTAAGCCAGCCATAGACAGTTGGAATCTCAGCTGGTTCAGTCGAGATTCGAATCATGTATGGACAGGCTGAATGTACCCAAGTTGATCGATTGATCAACTTTGGTACAACCAGCCTGCTTGATTTTACATTTGATTATTGCAAGCGGCTTTTATAGCTGCTAGAAATCACTGTGTTCTCCAGGCGAGAGGCAGCTTCTCCCGCCGAAAAAAACACAATGGCTTTGCAGAGCGATTCAGCCAGTCTTAATGGAGGGAATCTAGCATTTTCTTTCCTGCAACTCATGGTTGCAGGAAAGAAAATCACTCCATCTATGGTCCGCTTTACTCTCATTGCAAAAGAAGAATGGGCAAAAATGTAACTCTCCTAGATGTGCAAAGCTGGTAGAGACACCCAAAAAGACTTGCTGCTGTAATTGCAGTGAAAGGTGGTTCTACGAAGTATTGACTCAGGAGGGCTGAATACAAATGTATGCCACACTTTTCACATATTTATTTGTAAAAAAAAATTAAAAAACATTTTATCACATGGTTTTATTCCATCAAAGATTCGTCACTGCCTCTTACAGGGGACTGATTGCACTAAATCCAGTTTGCTTGTTTTCATGCACACTTGAGATGGGAATTTGAGCTTAAAGCGGAGTTCCACCCAAAACCCACATTTGGCACCTTTCGGAGGAGCAGATACCTGTCTTTGACAGGTACCCTGTCCCCACTTTCAGGAGACTGGGTCGTGGCGAATTACATCAGCAGCTCAGCTCCCTCCTCCTCCTTCCCCCGCCGCCGGGCCAGTAGGAGAGCGCAGCGGTGCCTCGCGCATGCGCAGTAGGGACCCAGTGTGAAGCCATAATGCTTCACTACCGGGTTCCCTTACTGGCAATGGTGGCGGCAGGCCCTGACAGCTGATGAAAACGGCTGTAGTGCCGACATCGCTGGACTCCAGGACAGGTAAGTGTCCTATTAAGTCAGCAGCTGCATTATGTGTAGCTGCTGGCTTAAAAATGTTTTGTAGGGGTGGGCGGACTTGTTTAGAGTAGTAATAAACCCTCAGCATTTTTTTGCTTAGAAACCTTTGCACACTAAAATAAACATTTCCCCATTAACCATTTGTGAGAAATCTTACCTTAGTGCTTGCAGGTTACAACTGAAAACTGCTGGCTACAGGGCTGTGTTTCTATTGATGCATGCAATGTAGGGAGACACAACTCTAGTCTTTGCATGCAAGGGTGGCTCCATAATATGCTGCAGGAGAAAGGAGCCGCCCTGAAACCAGAAACCTGAGGCAGCAGCTTTAACTGAAACATGGGCAAGTTTCAGAAAATAAAGGAGCTGCATACTCAGTAAGTGAATAAATCAGCTGCTGAAAGTGCTTTACAAGGTTTAATATAATATTAAACTGCTTATTTCATCATGTTGGCAGTCGCCATCTGCATCCAGTGCTGCTAAATGGCATGGATGACTTGGAGGTAAAAAGGATATGGTATATACTTCTGTTCAACTGAGACTGCTTTTAGATTCTGTTTTCCAGCTCCCTCTAGTGTCCTACCTGATCACTGCAACAGTAGGTTCTATAACATAGGTGGCGAAACATGGTTACCAGCAAGGTACCCCTGGGTTCCATTCTATCAGGATGCTATTATGATTGCATGTTTTCTCTTTCGTTCATTGACGGACACAGCACTTAAATCTTGACCTTAGGGTTATATCGCCACCTTCAAGAGAGGACTAGGCAGAACATGTTAAAAACGGCAAAAACTGCACAGTACCGCCCAGGGGTGGTCCTACTGGCTATAACCCCTCACACTGCATCCAGCAGCTCATTTTTTATTTCTGCCTAGTGTAGAAGGACCTGGCTCCCGGTGGGGACCATTGGTCCTGGAGATTTTTTTTGTTTTCCCGGCTTTTTGATTCCTGTGATCTTCTATCAACAGCCGGGCTGGGTGACAGGCTGGATAATATAGATCCTGGTAGTCTTCCCAGCCCGGCCATCGATCGTGAGCAGACCCTAGCTACGCGCTTGGTCGGCCACGACATACCCCGTCTGATCCAAGGGTGGCCGGTGAGCTATATGCTCCGGGACACGCATATGACCGGGCTACTGCTGTCCGTGTCACAGTGTGCCGTGGCCAACAGCCACCCCGTACCGCTCGGGTGAGTGAGTAACTTGTATAGCGCTACAAATGTGAACTAAATTGCCTCAAGGCACTTGCATCCAGTGTCATCCTGATCCTTCAGAAGAGGTGGGTCTTAAGTTTTTTCCTGAAGGCCTGATGGTTTTCTTCCATGCAGATGTTTGTGGGTAGAGCATTCCATAGCTGTGGTCCTTGGACTGCAAATCTTCGTTCTCCTTTAGATTTGTAGCGGGTCTTGGGGATGTGGAGGAGGTTTTGGTTAGTTGACTGGAGGGCGCGACTAGGGTGATGGGGCTGTCTGCGGAATGCGTCCAGCAGTCCCCACAGGAGGGTAAGTTTGGTACCACCTGTCTCGGCAGGATGGAGCAGCTGGGCATTCCCTGGGAGGTCGATTTGGGGGTCTCTCACTCTCCTCTTCTCTCCCCGTCCCTCCCCTCCTCCCCATGCATGGGCGGCCGCGCGGCTGTACGGGGGTCCTCCGGGGGGCTCCATGTCTGGCGGGGGGCTGTGCTGGGTGTTGGGGGGCCACTTGCTCTCTTGCCTGTTTTTTAACCTTCGTGGGGTGTTCTGGTGTACACATTGTGGGAGACCACCGCGCGGAGCAGCATGGTAGCGCCATTTTCCTGTCGTTTATTTAGTCAGGAAGTTCGGCAGCTATTTTCCTGTAGCCTTAGTCAGGAAGTCCATTTTCTTGTAGTCTCAGCTTGTTTTTGCCTCTAGCGCTGGCTATCCCTCTGAAACGGCGCAAATTACACAGAACACCTCGTGAGGGAGAGCGGACGACGGCACAGCGCAGCACCTGAGTCAGGGTGAGTCCTGCGGGGGGGCCCCCCCTCAGTCTGTGGCAGCTAGGAGGGTGAATTTTGGTGTAATTGGCCTGCGGTCCCTAACGGGTGTCAGGCGAGGTGGGTCAGCATGGCGTCAGAAGGCGCTTCTTCCCCAGACATCCCTGTGGTGGCAACCTGCTCACCTGCGGTGCCTATGGACGCTTTGTCGGCAGTCCTGAAGTCCTTTATTGCCAGGGTGGAAGCGGCGTGTGGGCGCAAGGGGGGGTAAAAAAATGCCCCCTCCCCCCACTGTCTTCTGGGGAAAGCTCTGATTCAGACTCGGGCCTTGCTGTGGCAACTGGCCCCTGTTCTGAAGTGTCAGAGGATGTGGACCAGGACCGTTCGGTCAGTGAGGATGACTCCGTGTCCAGGTCAGCGCAGGAAAAGGCGCTTGTAGGAGCACTTATCACAGCGGTGTGGGATACCCTAAAAATAGAGGATACGGCGGAGGCATCTACAGAAGTGTCGGTCACTTTTGGGTCTCACAAGCCGGCCCACACGGCTAAGCGGCTAAGGTGTTTCCTTACCTGACCTATTTTGATAAATTTATCTACAAAGAATAGGAACGCCGCAATGGGCTTTTTCGGTCCCAAAACGCATGGCGGTGCGTTACCCCTTTGAGGAGAGTTTCCTGAAAATTGACAACTCCTCCGATTGTGGACCCCCCAGTATCCAGGTTAAATAAGGTAACCACAATTCCGGTGGAGGGGGCCCCTGCCTTTAAGGACCCTGCCGATAGGAGGGCCGAGGCAGTTGCACGGTCCATGTTTACAGTGATGGGGTCAGCCAGTGTTGGCCACGGCCCTGGTGTCCCAGACACTTACTGAATGGGCAAAATTGTTGCACCGTGAGTTGGAAAAGCAACAGGCTTCCCCGGTCTGCGTGGAACTGGCAGACCAGCTGGTGCATGGCCTTAAGGATGTCTGTGATGCGGCCTTAGATACGGCCCCGTTTTCTAGAGCCTCAGTATCTGCTGTGGTGCTACGGCGCCTGATTTTGCTAAAATGCTGGTCTGCAGACCAGGCATCTAAGAAGGCTCTGGCGGATTTGCCTTTCCAGGGAGAGAGGCTCTTTGGAGCCTCGCTGGATGACATTATTAAAAATGTCACTGGGGTAAGAGTACGTTGCTCCCACAATCCGGAAAAGGTAAGGAGCCACGCCGTAGGCCTGGGCCTTCCTTTTCCGCTCACAAGCATTTTTTTCGTCCCCCCGGGGCGGCAGGTAAGCGTCCCCAGACCGTCAAGGTGCCTGCTGAGGGACAGAAGCGTCCCTGGTTTCGCAAGCCAAACAAGCATGCAAACAAATCCACGACAGCATGAAGGTTTGCCCTGCCCGATTCTCGGGTGGGGGGGGTCCTCTTCGGAAGTTTGCGACTGGTGGATCTCCCTGCTTTCCGACCAGTGGGTCTGCGAAGTGGTTTCATCAGGTTACAAGATAGTTTCTTTCTTGTCCGCCAACCTTCATCTTCTTCCGGCTCGTCGGGAAGCCTTGTTGGGGGCAGTGCAGGTACCGCCGCAGGAAAGGTTTCAGGGATTCTACTTCAATCTGTTTGTAGTCCCTAAGGAGGGGGTCCGTCCGATCCTGGACCTCAGGATGGAATCAGTTCGCTCTGTAGTCGCTGCTCTCCATCCGGGGGATTTTCTGGCGTACCTACATTTCCCCATATGCGTCAGGCATCAGAGGTTTCTGCGATTTGCGGTTGGGGATGAGCACTACCAGTTTGTAGCTCTCCCTTTTGGCCTGGCGTCTGCACCAAGGTGCTTGCCCCGATTCTGGCTTTGCTGCGACAGCGAGGAATTGTAATCGTGGGCTACCTGGACGACCTCATTCTGAGAGCTGCTTCTGCCTCAGAATTAAAGGAGGATGTGGCGATAGCCAGTCAGACTCTCCGGGAGTTCGGTTGGGCTCTGAACCTCCAGAAGTCGGTGTTGGTACCGACTCAGTGCCTGGAGTACCTGGGCTTGATTCTGGACTCCTCAGTGGCGAGGTTTTTTTTTCCCCTTCGGACAAACTACAGACTCTTCGGACTGCAGTGCAGCTGTTGGCATCCCGCCAGTGGTCTTCGCTGCGCATCTGCATGCGAGTCCTGGGTCTCATGGTGGCCACTTTCGAGGCGGTACCGTATGCTCAATTCCACACTCGAGTCTTGCAAAAGGAGATCCTGTCCAAATGGGACAAATCTCCGTTGTCTCTGGATTGTCAAATTCGGATGAGCTAGCTAGACAGGGATTCTCTGATCTGGTGGCGGAGGTCTCTGGCCCTTCAGCCCGGGAAGTCATTCCTTCCTTTTCATTGGACGGTGATCACGACGGACGCCAGCCTGACCGGTTGGGGGGGGGAGTTTGGGGCGTACAGTCGGCACAGGGTCACTGGACGCAGGAAGAATCCCACCTGCCGATCAATGTGCTGGAACTTCGGGCGATCAGGGGGTGCGGGGGTGCCTCTCCACATGGTCACAGAGGCTGCAGGGACGCCCAGTCAGGATCCAGTTGGACAATGCCACGGCTGTGGCGTATGTCAACCATCAAGGAAAGGAGGAACAAGGAGTTTGGCTGCAGTGATGGAGGTCACTCACATCCTGCGGTGGGCAGAACGGGTGCGTGCTGGCTCTATCGGCCGTGTACATTCCGGACGTAGAAAACTGGCAGGCAGACTAAGTCGTCAGATGCTGGACCAAGGGGAATGGTCGTTGCATCCGGAGGTTTTTCGACTCCTTTGCCAGAAATGGGGGCACGCCGGATGTGGATCTCCTGGGCGGACGTGGCAGACATGTTGGTGGTTCCATGGGGGCATTATCGGCTGATTTATGCCTTCCCCCCGATAAAACTTCTCCCTTGTCTGCTTTGCAGAGTGGAGACCGAGGGGATTCCAGTGATTCTAATTGCCCCAGATTGGCCTCGGCGTCCCTGGTATGCCGACTTAGTGCGAATGGTGGTGGATGTTCCTTGGCGACTGCCGATGCGAGAGGACCTTCTGTCGCAAGGCCCTATACTTCATCCTGCTTTAACGGCGTGGCTGTTGAAAGTCAGGTACTAAGGGACCGAGGTCTATCGGACTCGGTAATCTCCACTATGATGAGGACGAGAAAGTCATCTTCTCGGAAGATTTATCATCGCACATGGAAGGCCTACATCTCTGTGTGAGGAGATGGGGTGGCGTCCACGTACATATTCGGTTTCCAGGATCCTGCTGTTTTTGCAGCGAGGAGTGGATCAGAAACTTGCCTTAAGCACCATTAAGGGGCAGATATCTGCCTTGACTGTCTATTTTCAGCGTCCCTTTGTGACTCATTCATTGGTGAGTACGTTTTGTGCAGGGGGTTCGACATGTGGGCCCTCCGGTTCGGCCACCACTGCCTCCGTTGAATTTAAATCTGGTGCTCTCTGTACTTCAGAAACGGCAGTTTGAAAACATATTGGGAGATCCCCTTATTGACACTCTCTCTGAAGGTGGCCTTTCTGGTAGCTATTACATCTGCCAGGAGGGTTTCTGAGTTGGCGGCCTTGTCTTGCATGTCTCCCTACTTGATCCTCCACAAGGATAAGGCGGTGCTACGCCCGCAGCCTTCGTTTCTTCCTTAGGTTGTTTCGGCATTTCATCTAAATGAGGACATTGTGCTTCCATCTTTGTGTCCTCGGCCGTCGCATCCTAAGCAGGTTGCTTTGCATTCCTTGGATGGGGTCTGGGCTCTGCGGGTGTATCTGTCTGCTACGGCTCACTCAGTTTCGGAGGTCAGACTCACTGTTTGTGTCGGTGACTGGTCCGAAGAAGGGCCTGGTGGTCTTGTCGGCCACCATTTCTCGGTGGATTAGACAGATCGTGATCCAGGCTTTATGCCTTTAAAAGGGTTGGCGCCTCCCTTTCCTGTCACGGCACATTCGACCAGGGCAATTGGTGCCTCCTGGGCTTTCCGACATTAAGCGTCCGTTTCCCAGGTGTGTAAGGCGGCGACCTGGTCGTCCGTTCACACTTTCACAAGGTTGATGTGAGTGCATCTGCGGATGCTTCCTTCGGCCGCAAGGTTTTGCAAGTGGCTGTTTAAGGTTGCAACTCCTCCGTTGAGGAGCTCTGGTTGTTATGGGTGGAGTTTTTTTGTTTGCTGTTCCCACCCCTCGTTTTTTGACACTGCTTGGGGACATCCCTAAGGTCAAGATTTAAGTGCTGTGTCCGTCAATGGACGAAAGAGAAAATAGGATTTTTGTACTCACCGTAAAATCCTTTTCTCTGAAGTTCGACGGACACAGCACCCACCCCTCCTTTTTCTGTTTGTACTGCTTTTTGACGAACTGAGCTGCTGGATACAGTGTGAGGGGTTAGAGCCAGTAGGATCACCCCCTGGGCAATACTGTGCAGTTTTTGCTGTTTTTAACATGTTCTACTTAGTCCTCTCCTGAAGGTGGCAATATAACCCTAAGGTCAAGATTTAAGTGGTGTGTCCGACGTCAATGAACTTCAGAGGAAAGGATTTTACGGTGGGTACAAAAATTCTATTGTTTGACTATTAGCCAAAGGTATGTTTAGGTTTCCTCCAGTGTTTCCATTTTCTCCCACAATCCCAGAAATAAATGACTTCTGCCTATACTGGTTTGTGTTTGTCACTGTGTATGACTGTGTTGGGGAAATTGGTGTGTAGCCTGGGACTGATGTGATGGGTAAAGCCACAGCATTGTACACTGGAATAATATTAAAGTTATTAAACATTTAAGGGGTTGTAAAGGTTCGTTTTTTATTTTCTAAATCGGTTCCTTTAAGCTAGTGCATTGTTGGTTCACTTACCTTTTCCTTCGATTTCCCTTCTAAATGTTTTTTTTCCTTGTCTGAATTTCTCACTTCCTGTTCCTCCTCCGTAAGCTTGCCTCCATCATCCGAGCCTTTCTGGCTGGGGGTTAGTCAGCGTGCTCGCCCCCTCCCTTGGGACTACATCCCTGCAGGGAGAGGCTGTGTTCATTTGGCTATAGCATGGTCGGCAACTGGTTAAGTAGTGGTCCAGGCATGCGATATTTAAGGAGTGTAGAAGTATAATAGCCAACTTTTAAGTAGTCTTTTGGATCAGTTCTCTCAACAATAATGCATAGAAACTTAAATCTGGAAATCATTGGGGTTAATTTACTTAAAGTATAACTAAGGCCCCTTTCACACTGGGGCGGGCAGGTGCGGTATAGCGGCGCGATTTTCAGCGCCGCTATACCGTCGTTATTACCGCGGTATGCGGCCGCTAGCGGGGTGAATTTAACCCCCGCTAGTGGCCAAAAAAGGGTTAATACCACCCCCAAACCGCAGCTATTGCCGCAGTTTGCGGGCGGTATTACCGTGGTGTCCTATTGATTTCAATGGGCAGCCGCGGTAAAGGAGCGATGAACACACCGCTCCTTCACCGCTGTAAAGATGCGGCTAGCAGGACTTTTGGAGCGGTCCTGCTAGCGCACCGCTTCAATGTGAAAGCCCTCGGGCTTTCACACTGAAGACTGCAGGGCACGATTTTTTCAGGCGGTATAACAGCACTATTATTAGCGCTAAACCGCCTGAAAAACGTGCCAGTGTGAAAGGGGCCTAAAGGAAAAATGTTTTTTTTTTTTTTTTTAGTTTGGACAGAGTGGAGATGGATTAGAAAACCTGTCAGTTTTTATTGCTGTCCCTTGCCCCCAGTTAGGGAGAGTCACCTTCTCTATTTGTCCTGACTATTATTATTGAACGTGAAAGAAAATCCCAAATTTTCGGTTGTCCCCAGAAAAGTAATAGAGGAGAAATCTTTCATTGGACGCAGCTAAGTCTGCCTAAATTTACCTACACTGGCAGTAAAAACACAAGCACTACTCTAGCACTTACCCACCGAAGGTATAGGGTGCTACACACATGTGCAAATCACTGCCAACCCCTGTATTATAGGCAGGCATAGCACGCTGCATTAATCTTTTATAAAAACAAGCGTTGTAAATACCGATTTAGGGCAATCTTCAGGCCGGTCACATGACTCACGGCCGCTGCATACCTCTGATATATGGCTTCTGCAGAAGGGGCTAAGATCTCACTCTGACGTCAGCTGGGGAGATCACATGGCCGCTCAGCCCCTCCTGGAGTAGCCTTGGTCACCGGCCGCTAGTCACGTGACCGGCCTGAAGATCACGCTTAAACTGTATTTACAATGCTTGTTTTTTATTAAATACTTATACAGTGTGCTATGCCTGCCTATAATAGAGGGGCTGGCAGTGACATTTTGTAAAAGTTTATTTATACTACTAGCGGGCGGTGGGTGGGAGGGGGGGACAGAGACACAGAGCTGATAGGCGGGGAGGGGAGAGGGAGAGGTACAGGTACACTGACTACGGTGGTCAGGGCTTAGCAGCCCTGATTTTCATAGTTGCTGCAGAGAAGGGGATACAGGAAGGTTTTTTTTTTTACAGTTTAGAGAGGGCAGATTACACAGCACTAGTGATGAGCCGAACACCCCCGGGTTCGGTTCGCACCAGAACCCGCGAACGGGCCGAAAGTTCGCACGAACATTAGAACCCTATTAAATACAATGGATGCGAACGTTCGGATTCTAAATTGCTAATTATAACGACTATTATCCATGTTATTGTCCGAAACAGAGTTTGGGAACCCGGGTTCTGCACCAGGGGACATGTATCAATGCAAAAAGAAGTTTTAAAAACGGACGTTTTCCGGGAGCAGTCATTTTAATGATGCATAAAGTGAAAAAAAAAAAGTCAAATATTCCTTTAAATATTGTACCTGGGGGGTGTCTAAAGTATGCCTGTGAAGTGCCACGTGTTTCCCGTGTTTAGAACTGTCCCTGCACAAAATAACATTTCTAAAGGAAAAAAAGCCATTTAAAAGTGCTTGCGGCTTTAATGCAATGTCTGGTCCCGGTAATATGGATGAAAATCTTTAGGAAAAATGGCATAGCTACCCCATCAAACCCCCCCCCCCCCCCCACCCCAGCCCATTACCAGCCCCTTTGGGTCTTGTATGGATATTAAGGGGAACCCCGCACACAAAATAAAAAAGGACCTATATACTCTGAACAGCCGTATACAGGCGGTGCATACAAGACAGGGACTGTAGGTTTGTTCTTATGTAGAATCTGTTTGTAATTTTGAACAGCTGCATTGTTTAAGTGTAGCTCCATGCCAAATTCCTTTTTTTTAGCTTTTTGTAAAACATAGGGAACGGTTATCACCCCTGTCACATTTTTTTTGCTGTCTGTGCCCCTGTTCAGAACATTTCACCTCACTTTGCGTCCCAATGACAACTGTTTTTGAAATGTGGTGTTTTTATTGAAACAAGGATTGGTGATAAAGCATCAGTAGAGAGGAGACACCTTTCTCCCATATTAATTCTTACAGGAGAGAATTTTCCTTCCAAGGGGTAGATTTCCTCTCACTTCCTGTTGTCTTCTTCCGTTTGCAAGTAGTAGTAGTTTGTAAGTTGGATGTTTGAAAGTAGGGACCTGCCGTATATACTCTGCAGAAATTGGCCCCTTAGGTGTTGGTGTTGGCACAACACTGTAAGCCCTCACAGTTACTCTTGGTGGGTGCTGGAACGCCCTGCTGTCAACTATTATATCAGGAATTGTAATAACATATAATTGTTGATCAGTGGTAGTAAAAATTGGGCCTTTGATGGTGGTGCTGGTGCCAGAACACTGTAAGGCTTGACAGTTACTCTTGGTGGGCGCAGCAATGGGCCCTGCTGTGAATTATTCGATCAATAATTATAATTGCATGCCCCTGTTGAATAGGGGCTGAAAAATTGGGCCTTTGGTGGTGGTGGTGGTGGTGGTGCTGGTGGTGCTGGTGCCACAACACTGTAAGGCCTGACAGTTACTCTTGGTGGGCGCAGCAATGGGCCCTGCTGTGAATTATTAGATCAATAATTATAATTGCATGCCCCTGTTGAACAGGGGCTTAAAAATTGGGCCTTAGGCACTGGTGGCACAACACTGCAACCCCTCACAGATACTGTACTTTGGAGCACAGCAATGAGGCCTGTTGCAAAGTATTGCATCAAAAATTTTAATTACACGCCCCTTTTAAACAGGGGCTGAAAAATTGGGCCTTAGCCACTGGTGGCGTCACCCATAAACCAAAATGATCTTCCAAGCTATCATCATTAATCGTATCATTGAGGAGGAGGAGGAGGAGGAGGAGGATAGCCAGTCAACATAACAGCACAGGCACTCAGCATCAGCATCAGTCTTGAAGGGATGTGACATTTTAAAATCAATTAGTCTGTTATATCAGCATCTGGTGTGTGGTAGCTGGTGGTGATCCAAGACTGGTTCATCTTGATGAAAGTCAGTCGATCAACCGAGTCGGTGGACAGGCGCACCCTGTGATCCGTGACAAATCCTCCAGCAGCACTGAATGTGCGTTCTGAAAGAACGCTGGATGCAGGACAGGCCAGTAGCTCAATTGCATACTGTGCAAGCTCTGGCCAGTGATTCATCCTCAAGACCCAGTAAGCCAGAGGATTTTCGGTGGGGAAGGTGTCCAAGTCTGACCTTGCCCCTAGGTATTCCTGCACCATGTATATCAGACGCTGGCGATGGTTGCTGGAACCGATCATACTTTGGGGCTGCGGACTAAAGAATTGTCTGAACGCATCGGTCAGACGGCCACCTTCCCCACCGCTCCTTCTTTGACTGCCCGAAGCCTCAACAACTCGTTGTCCAGGACCAGGAGTTTGTAACCTCCCAGTCTCTGGGAACGCGTTGCACAGACCTTTCTGCAAGGCCTCCCGGAGTTGTCTCATCCTCTGCTCCCTCTGCGACGGTAAGATAAGGTCCGCAACCTTACCCTTGTACCGTGGATCAAGGAGAGTGGCCAGCCAGTAATGGTCCCTCTCCTTGATCCGAAGAATACGAGGATCCTTCCGCAGACTTTGCAGGATCAGGTAGGCCATGCAGCGTAGGTTAGCTGAGGCATTCAGTCCGGAGTCCTCTGGGTCACTAAGGACGACATGATCCGCAGCCACCTCCTCCCAGCCACGTACAAGTCCACTGGTTTCTTGGGACTGTAAATCATCCCTAAAAGACTGCTGCTGATGATGCTGAGTGCCAGCCTCCACCTCCATGCTGACACAATCCTCCTCCTCCTCCTCCTCCTCTTCCTGTGCGATGGGTGGGACAGAAGGAACACTGTCTGGGTAAAGGGGGCCTTGAGAGGCAAGGAAGTCCTCCTCTTCCTGCCTCTGTTCTGCCTCAAGTGCCCTGTCCATTATTCCACGCAGCGTGTGCTCCAACAGGTGGACAAGAGGTACAGTGTCACTGATGCATGCACTGTCACTGCTCACCATCCTCGTGGCCTCCTCAAATGGTGCCAGGACAGTGCATGCATCCCTGATCATGCCCCACTGGCGTGGTGAAAAAAACCCGAGCTCCCCTGACCCTGTCCTGGTGCCGTAGTCGCAAAGGTACTCATTGATGGCCCTCTGCTGCATGTGCAGCCGCTGCAGCATGGCCAACGTTGAGTTCCACCTGGTGGGCATGTCACATATAAGGTGGTTCTTGGGCAGGTTCAACTCCTTTTGCAGCTCAGCCAGGCGAGCACTGGCATTATAAGATCTGCGGAAATGCACACAGACTTTCCTGGCCTGCCTCAGGACATCCTGTAAGCCCGGGTACCTGCCCAAGAACCGCTGCACCACCAGGTTAAGGACGTGAGCCATACAGGGCACAAGGGTCAGTTGTCCCTGTCGGAGGGCGGAGAGGAGGTTGGTGCCGTTGTCGCAAACCACCATTCCTGGCTTAAGCTGGCGTGGCGTCAACCACCTCTCGGCCTGCCCCTGCAGAGCAGACAGGACCTCTGCCCCAGTGTGGCTTCTGTCCCCCAAACACACCAGCGCAAGCACGGCATGGCATCTTTTTGCCTGCGTACTTGCGTAGCCCCTTGAACGCCTACGGAGCACCGCTGGTTCCGAGGACAAACCACAGGAAGAGGCCATGGAGGAAGAAGAAGAGGAGGGGGTGGAGGAGAGAGGTGTGTCACAACCAGTAGTAGCATTTTGGAGGCATGGCGGTGGAACAACCTCCAACACTACTGCACCTTGTCCTGCATCCTTCCCAGCTGCCAAAAGAGTGACCCAATGGGCCGTGAAAGAAAGGTAACGTCCCTGTCCATGCCTGCTGGACCATGAGTCAGCGGTAATATGCACCTTACCGCTGACCGCCCTGTCCAGCGAGGCCAAGACATTGCCTTCCACATGCCTGTAGAGAGCCGGAATCGCCTTCCGTGCGAAAAAGTGGCGTTTGGGAACCTGCCACTGAGGAACCGCACATTGCACAAACTCACGGAAGGGGGCCGAGTCTACCAACTGAAAAGGCAGCAGTTGAAGCGCTAGCAATTTAGCCAAGCTAGCATTCAACCGCTGGGCATGTGGATGGCTGGGAGTGAACTTCTTTCGACGGTCCAGCAGCTGGGGCAGGGAAATTTGCCTGCTAGAATCGGACGTTGGTGTACTGCTAGCAGAGTGCCCGCAAGTACTTGCCTGTGACACACCTAATTCTACACCTTCATTCCTCTCAGAGCAGGTTTCAGAGAGGAGTGAAGGTATAGTGGGGTTGGAGATCCCAGCTGATGCGGTGCAAGAAGAGGTCAGCTTTGTTCTTTGGTGTGGGTCTTTAAGGTAGGCTTGCCAACGAGCTGCATGGCAGGTCAACATATGTCTGATCAAGCATGTGGTGCCCAAGCGGCTGATGTTTTGGCCACGCGATATACGCTTGAGACATATGTTGCAAACAGCAGCTGTGCGATCTGATGCACTCGCCTCAAAAAAGGCCCACACCAAAGAACTTTTTGAATGATGGGCAGAGGCAGCGCCCTGCACAGGCGGAGCTCTGCGGTGTGATTCCGTCGGTGTGCTGCCCATACGCTGGCCACTCAAGGGCATCCTGCCTCGTTGGAGATGTGCCTCCTCCTCATCCTCCTCCTCTCTCCTATTAGGCACCCACGTGGAGTCAGTGACCTCATCATCCCCTCCCTCCTCATCACTGGAGCCAATCTGGCAGTATGCTGCAGCTGCTGGAGCATGACTGCCAGATTGGTGTCCTTCTTGAGCATCCCCTCTCTCTGCTCTCACGCTGCTGCCTTCCTCTAGCTGGGTATCATCATCAGATCCTTCCAAACGCTGGGCATCCTCCTGGAGCATGTACCCAACACTGTGCTCAAACAGTTCGGGGGACTCCTCAGGAGGAGGACATGGTGGGTCTAGGGAAGGATTGACTAATGAAGATAATGATACCAGAGAAGAGGACGCTTTGGCAGCTGCTTTGCCAGTACCCTGAGCCTGGGTGAGAGAGGATGAGGAGGATGAGGTGGGCTTGGTCATCCACTCTACCAAGTCTTCGGCATGATGTGGCTCAACATGTCCAGCTGCCGAAAAGAAGGACAAGCGTGTCCCATGGCCATGTGCTGATGACAATGCACCGCGTCCACGACCAGCACTGTTGCCCCCAGACACAGAGCCTGCTTGCCCTCTTTTTTTGCCTCCTGACTGTCTGCCTCTCCTTGTTTGCCTTCCAGACATTTTAATGGATGGCCTGCAGGGAGATGGGAAAAAGAGCAATAAGGGCTACCTTCAGGTGTATACTGTGCAGGAGGCTTAGCAACAATGACACTGACACTGTCCCCTGCCTATCCTTCTCTATCCCTAAACACAAGGATTGAAAATATGGAACAGCAAAATTGGTTTAGAACAGAATAGCACACTGACACTTTCCCTCACTGTCCTACTCTGTCCCTCCCTACAAACAAGATTTAGCACAGAATAGCAGACTGAAAATTGCCACGAGTGTCCTTCTCTGTCCCTAAACTCAAGGATTGAAAATATGGTTCAGCAAGATTGGTTTAGAACAGAATAGCACACTGACACTTTCCCTTCACTGTCCTACTCTGTCCCTCCCTACAAACAAGATTTAGCACAGAATAGCACACTGAAAATTGCCACGAGTGTCCTTCTCTGTCCCTAAACTCAAGGATTGAAAATATGGAACAGCAAAATTGGTTTAGAACAGAATAGCACACTGACACTTTCCCTCATTGTCCTACTCTGTCCCTCCCTACAAACAAGTTTTAGCACAGAATAGCACACTGATAATTTGCACGAGTGTCCTTCTCTGTCCCTAAACTCAAGGATTTGAAATATGGAACAGCAAAATTGGTTTAGAACAGAATAGCACACTGTCAGTTTCACTCACTATACCTCTCTGTCCCTAAACTCAAGGATTTGAAATATGGAACAGCAAAATTGGTTTAGAACAGAATAGCACACTGTCAGTTTCACTCACTGTACCTCTCTGTCCCTAAACTCAAGGATTTGAAATACGGAACAGCAAAATTGGTTTAGAACAGAATAGCACACTGTCAGTTTCACTCACTGTACCTCTCTGTCCCTAAACTCAAGGATTTGAAATATGGAACAGCAAAATTGGTTTAGAACAGAATAGCACACTGTCAGTTTCACTCACTGTCCTACTCTGTCCCTACAAACAAGATTTAGCACAAAATAGCACACTGACACTTTCCCCTCACTGTACCTCTCTGTCCCTAAACTCAAGGATTGAAAATATGGTTCAGCAAGGTTGGTTTAGAACAGAATAGCACACTGACACTTTCCCTCACTGTCCTACTTTGTCCCTCCCTACAAACAAGATTTAGCACAGAATAGCACACTGAAAATTGCCACGAGTGTCCTTCTCTGTCCCTAAACTCAAGGATTGAAAATATGGTTCAGCAAGATTGGTTTAGAACAGAATAGCACACTGACACTTTCCCTCACTGTACCTCTCTGTCCCTACAAACAAGATTTAGCACAAAATAGCACACTGACACTTTCCGTCACTGTACCTCTCTGTCCCTAAACTCAAGGATTGAAAATATGCTTCAGCAAGATTGGTTTAGAACAGAATAGCACACTGACACTTTCCCTCACTGTACCTCTCTGTCCCTACAAACAAGGATTAGCACAGAATAGCACACTGTCACTGACACTCTCCCTACCTATCCTTATCTGTCCCTAAACACAAGGAATCCAGGATTATGTAAAGGAAAAATAATGACACTGTCCCTGCCTATGCTTCTCTTTCCCTACTCCGGAACACACTACACAAGGCCGCCGCGCTGGCGGCCTTTTATAGTGTGGGGCGTGTACTAAACCCCCTCAGCAATAATTGGCCACAGGCATTCTGCCTGTGGCCAATCATTGCTCTCCTCGCTGCCGGCGCTGTGATTGGCCAAGCATGCGGGGTCACAGTGCATGCTTGGCCAATCACAGCGCCTGGATGACACTGCGATGGCGTAGTGCATTGTGGGCCGTTCGCGTCACTCGAATTTGGCGCGAACGGCCCAAATCGTTCGATCTTCGTCGAACGATCGAACAGCCGATGTTCGAGTCGAACGTATGTTCGACTCGAACACGAAGCTCATCCCTACACAGCACTAGCACTGTGCTGTTTAATTTGCTTTAAGGGACCAGGAACTGTAATTTTTTTTTGGGGGTTAACAGACACTTTAACCACTTCCGGCCCGGCCTATAGCAAAATGACAGCCGGGAAGTGGTTCAGTTTTCCTGACTGAGCATGCACATGAGATGATCAATAGGTATGAAAATAATAGAGCTAGCACAAAATGAAAAATTATATAAGGAACAGCGCCTGCATCCCTGTAGATAAATTTTGGAAAGACCCCTCAATTGAATGGGGGGGGTTTTGGTGCATGGGACTTTGACGGCGCTTGTATGTCTTATTCTTAATTATTGATGTACTTCTGCAAAGTCTTAAGCAATATCTGCTTTTGATCCTGTAAGCCTTATTCCATTTATATTTTTACTCAATTAGGTAACAAAATGTTCCATCTGTGAGGTGGCATGTATATCCATTCTACATTTTCTTTGCATGATTTTGTAATTTACATTGCCACCCTTCCTGCTCCCTTTCTTCTATATCGCTGTTATTTTCTATTTGATGGGATCAGCCTCCAATAGAATTTTGCTATGCATTACTTTTTTGACATCCGCGCTCACACGGTACTTGTCCATCGGCCCACTCACATTCCGAGTATTCCACTACGGGCGCTAGGGGGCAAGCATCAGCAATCCATATTGCTGAACCCAAGCGGAGGCATGGATGTTATGCTTGTCCGATTGGCGACGTACACTTTTGTGTGTGTGGGGGAGGACCCTGTGACGTGGACCTGACGTTGGCAATGCGTGTGCTAGTCTGCGGTTGCGCTGCGGCACGGGCACATCTCCATCTGCCGGGGTTCACTGCGCATGCGGTACCTCCCCCATTCGCGGTATCAATGACTCTATACCTCCGTCACCATCCAGCGCCCTTAGCACGCCGTTTGACGTAATTACGTCATATACGGCGCCGCCAGCACAACGCACACAGGAGATATAAATAGGACCCATTTAGGTATGTTACCGTCATGGGACCTCATCTGGGAGCCACGCCATCGACACTCGGCAAGCCGGTATGTTTTTTACCACAGTAGTATGACCCATTCATCGGGTCATTCTTACCATATGACTAATTGGCCTCTATCCATACAGACTTTACCGGTCCGCTGATTCATGACTAGTCTGTCAGACTTATCTCTGTGTTGACCACCTGGAGGCCTCTTTAATTTAAATTTGAGGTAAATATTTTGTTTGAACGTACTATGCGGCTCCACATTCTTTTGTCAGGCCTTGCAGAGTTTTCGTTTTGAATTTTTTGCTAACGTTTTTTACTCATTTTTCCTTTTCTCTGTTTCATTGTTTGATATAGAGTGCACATGAGATTTATCTATTTTTCTGAGTGCGGTATTGTGATTCTTCAGGCTCCCAGAGTATGCACCTACAATTATAACAACATGTAAGCCTATTAAAATAATTTTTATTGTTTTTCATATAATATTTGATTAGACAGCTCAAGAGGCATGACTCATTTATATTTTTATATATATTTTTCAAGGCCACATTAGAGTAGGTGCTAGAAGTATTCTCCCCATTGGAATCTCTGGAATCAATGTGGGGATGATTGAACTTGAACACGTGCTAGCACGGATGCTCTTTTCTCCATAAAACTGTTCCCAGTTAAGTTGACTTATTACTGGGACATCTCCACGGTTTTAAGGCAACCAGGATTCTTTGAGGTATTGTTTCAATATGATTTTTTGACATCAAATATCATTGTTTATATCATTAAATTGTTTTTGTTTCATATATTAAACATATACTCATGAATTGTTTATATATATTTATATCACCTTTTAGATTCAATTTAAGTCTCCATACGTCCCTGAGGAAGCCTTGAATAGGTGAAACATGTAGGACTGTAACGTTGGCGACTTATAAGGATAGAGTGCAATGCTTTGTATCTCTCCTTTCCCTTTTTATTAACATTGTTGTACGAATTATGAATAAAATTGCTATATTTTTTTACATATCCTTCTCATGGGTTTATTTGTAATTACTTGTAATATTCTTACAAGCGCCGTCATAGTCCCATGCACCAAACCCCCCCCCCCCCCATTCAATTGAGGGGTCTTTCCAAAATGAGATGATCAATGTTATTCACTTTGCCTGTCAATGGTGATAATGTTATGACTAATTGGTGTGTGTCTACTGCAATAACTTGGCTTCTGCCTTGTCCACTTTAGACCTGCCACTATATCTTTTGTGTAAGAGATTTTCTACCTTTAATAGCAAACATTGAGGGACTATTCACACCAGCTGTTGCCGTACGATGCAGGTGTGCGGCGCGATGCAGCAGGACAACTGCAGTACAGTTATGCTGATCACAGGGCATCACACTTTTCCTTTTACCAAATTTTATTGAAAAATCTGTGACATTTCATAAAGTTCTAGTAGCAGCTGGCAATGTGAGGTGGTGGATTGCCTCGCACTTCATGGCGTTGGAAAAAAAAACAAGTACGGTCTGCTGTATTTTTTTAATTTTTATTTTTTAAGCACGCACCACCATAACGCGGTGGTGTGATCCAGGTATATAGGAGAGAAGGCAATTTGCTTTGTCTTGTGGTGGGACTGTGCTTCAAAAGTCCTTCAATGCAGTCCCACTGCACCTGGTGTGACTAAGTCCTAAGTGATACTCCCTATCTATTCACACAAGGCAATGCTTAAAAATAATCACCACATTCTGTGGTGTTATTTTATTCAACCCTTCATCACACCCTAAACATTCATATTCCAGGGTGCTTGAAGACCTTTTACTGCATAGCTCCTGAGCCTAATGCCGCGTACACACGATCGTTTTTCATGCCGTTAAAAATGGCATTAAAAAAAATGGCCATTAAAAATGATCGTGTGTATGCTCCAGAGCATTTTTAACGACGTGAAAAACGGCCATTAAAAATTTCGAACATGCTCTCTTTTTTCACGTCGTTTTTCATGTCATTTTTTAACGACGTGAAAAACGATAGTGTGTATGCTTTAACGACGTGAAAAAAAATCAAGTATGAGACGGGAGCGCTCGTTTTGGTAAAGCTAGTGTTGGAAATCGATATGGCACATTCGTCACGGTTGAATTAATAGCATCGTTTTAATGCTGCGCATTCCGTTCTTCTTTAGAGAATGCTTGAACAATTACCCTCTTTTGATAATGATATTGAGAGTTATGCCAAACTTGTTTCTAAAGTAATTCCTATTTTTTTTAATGCTAGAAAAATATTATTTTCAAGCCACATCTCCCTCATAAATTCCTGAAGAAATGTAAAGATAATTTTTTTTTATTTTTGTTCTTTTTGCATTTTTTTTTAGTACTTAAGTTAGCCTCTTCATTTTTCTGTGCCTTTTTTTTTTTTTTTTTCCTTAAAATAGGATTTTTTACTCACCGTAAAATCCTTTTCTCTGAGTCCATGGACCGACACAGCTTCTCTATTGACAAAGTGGGTATTATCCGTTAATTAGGAGTGACTAGGCAGAAAAACTTGTAAAAAGTGTTGCATCACACCTTCTACAGTACCGCCCAGGGGGCGGACCCTCTGGGTATACCCTCTCAGTCTGCACATCGCAGATCAGTTTGTCAAAAAGCAGTACAAACTTAAAAGGAGGGGTGGGTGCTGTGTCGGTCCATGGACTCAGAGAAAAGGATTTTACGGTGAGTAAAAAATCCTATTTACTCTTTCGTCCATGGACCGACACAGCTTCTCTATTGACAAAGTGGGACGTCCCAAAGCAGTGTCAGAGAAAAAACGAGGGGTGGTAACAGCATAAAAACAAACTTCACCCCAAAACACAAAACAGCACTCCTCCAACGGAGGAGTTGCAACTCTAAACAGCCGCCTGCAAAACCTTGCGGCCGAAAGAGGCATCCGAAGATGCACCTACATCAACTTTGTAGAATTTTGTGAAAGTGTGAGCGGACGACCAAGTCGCCGCTTTACATAGTTGGGAAACAGACGCTTGATGTCGGAAAGCCCAAGAGGCACCTATTGCCCTGGTCGAATGCGCCGTGACAGGAAAGGGGGGCGCCTGACCCTTTAAGGCGTAAGCCTGGATTACTATCTGTCGGATCCACCTAGAGATGGTGGCCGATGAGACTGCTTGGCCCTTCTTGGGACCAGCCACCGAAACAAACAGTGAGTCTGACTTCCGGAACAGGGAAGTAGCAGATAGGTATACTCTCAAAGCTCGGACAACGTCCAAGGAATGCAACGCCGACTCCTTAGGATTCGACGGCTGAGGACACAAGGATGGAAGTACAATGTCTTCGTTGAGATGAAAAGCCGAAACGACTTTCGGAAGAAAGGAAGGCTGCGGCCGCAGCACCACCTTATCCTTGTGGAAAATCAAATAGGGAGCCTTGCAGGACAGGGCTGCCAGCTCAGAGACTCGTCTAACTGACGTAACAGCCACCAAAAAGACCACCTTCTGAGAAAGTGTCAACAGGGGAATATCTCTAATATTCTCAAACGGTGCCTTCTGAAGCACCGAGAGGACCAGGTTCAAGTCCCACGGAGGTAACGGGGGCCGGACCGGAGGGGCCACATGTCGAACCCCCTGCACAAATGTACTCACGAGAGAGTGAGTCGCCAGGGGTCGCTGAAAAAAGACAGCCAGGGCAGATATCTGTCCCTTAATCGTACTTAGGGCAAGCCTTTGTTCTACCCCATGCTGTAAAAACAGCAGGATTCTGGAAACCAAATAGGTACGTGGATGCCATTTCATTTCCTCACACATGGAGATGTAGGCCCTCCAAGTGCGGTGATAGACCTTCCTAGAGGACGGTTTCCGAGCACTTCTCATAGTAGAGATTACTGAGTCTGACAGGCCCCGATCTCTCAGTACCTGGTTCTCAACAGCCATGCCGTTAAAGCCAATGACTGTAAAGCAGGATGGAATATGGGACCTTGCGATAGCAGGTCCTTCCGTAGTGGTAGGCGCCAGGGGACGTCTGCTACCAGACGTACTAGATCGGCGTACCAAGGACGCTGAGGCCAATCTGGAGCGATTAGGATCATTGGAATTCCCTCTGCCTCCACTCTGCGGAGCAGAAGAGGAAGAAGCCTTAAGGGAGGGAAGGCATAGATTAGCCGATACTGACCCCACGATGCTACCAACGCGTCCGTTGCGTCTGCCCATGGGTCTCTTGACCGGGCCACAAACCTCAATACCTTCCGATTGAGTCGGGAAGCCAGAAGATCTACGTCTGGTGTGCCCCATCTTTGGCAGAGGAGTTGGAACACCTCCGGGTGTAAGGACCATTCTCCCTGGTCCAGCATCTGGCGGCTCAGGTAGTCCGCCTGCCAGTTTTCCACACCCGGAATGTACACGGCCGACAGTGCCGGTACGCTCCTCTCTGCCCACTTCAGGATGCGAGCGATCTCCGATGCTGCAGCTGAGCTTCTTGTTCCTCCTTGATGATTGACATATGCCACTGCTGTGGCGTTGTCTGACTGGATCCTGACTGGACGCCCTTGCAGTCTCTGAGACCATTTGAAGAGGCACAGCTTGATCGCCCGGATCTCCAGGACATTGATCGGCAGGAGGGCTTCCTCTGGGGTCCAGCGACCTTGCGCCGACTGGACACCCCAGACTCCCCCCCAACCTGTAAGGCTGGCGTCCGTCGTGATCACTATCCAGTAAACCGGAAGAAATGACTTCCCGGCCATTAGAGCCGGTGCTGTCAGCCACCATACCAGGGATCTCCTGACTAGGTGGCTCACTCGGATTTGATAATCCAGAGATGAAGGGCATCTGTTCCATCTGGACAGAACTTCCTTCTGTAACACTCGAGTGTGGTATTGAGCATATGGGACCGCCTCGAAGGAGGCTACCATGAGGCCCAACACTCGCATGCAAAAACGGAGTGACGACCAATTCCTGGAAGTCAGCTGCCGTACTGCAGCCCGGAGGGTCTGCAACTTCTCCACCGGGAGGAATACATTTGCTTCTGAGGAATCCAGAATCAACCCCAGGTACACTAGGCGTTGAGTGGGCACCAATACTGACTTTTGCGTGTTTAGTATCCAACCACAGTCTCGAAGAGTCTGACAGGTAATGGACACGCTTACCTCTAATTCTGAGCTTGAAGGGGCCTTCAGCAGAAGGTCGTCCAAGTAACCTGTGATAGCGATACCCCGCTGTCTTAGAAGTGCCAGAATCGGAGCGAGCACCTTGGTGAACGTCCTGGGTGCTGAGGCAAGGCCAAACGGGAGGGCCACAAACTGGTAGTGGTTCTTCCCGATAGCAAATCGCAGAAACCTCTGGTGTCTGGAGTATATGGGGACATGCAGGTATGCGTCCTTGATGTCCAAGGAGGCCAGAAAGTCCCCCGGATGGAGAGCCGTGACTACGGATCGAACCGACTCCATCCGAAATCTTTGTACCTTCACAAAGCAATTGAGGGCTCTGAGATCCAAGATTGGACGAACCCCCTCCTTCTTTGGCACAATGAACAGATTTGAGTAAAAACCCTGACCCCGTTCCTGTTCTGGAACTGGAATAACTACCCCGCGTTCCAGTAGACCCTGGACCGCCCCATACAGGGCCTCCCGACGGGTCGGTAGTAGCTGGAGATTGGAGGTGATGAATCTGTCTGGTGGACAAGAGAGAAATTCTATCTTGTAGCCTGAGGAGATTACTTCGCAAACCCACCTGTCGGAGACTAGAGCAGTCCACTGAGTCGCGAATTTGCGAAGACGTCCCCCCACCCGAGAGCTGGGTGGGGCGGACCTTCATGTGGACGCAGATTTGTCCGCAGGCTTGTTGGGTCTGCGGGACCAAGGACGCTTTTGTCCTTGGGCAGGCGCTTTATCGGCCTGGGGTCTTTTCCCTGTCGCCTTAAGGGGGCGAAAAAAACGCTTACGTGCAGTAAAGGAGGGCCCTTGCCCTTGGCGTGGTCCCTTACCCTTGCTAGTTTGGGGAAGCAAAGTGCTTTTACCTCCTGTGGCATCCTTGATGATGTCATCCAGAGAAGCCCCAAAAAGTCTGTCGCCCTTAAAAGGCAGATCCAATAGGGCTTTCTTGGAAGTCTGGTCCGCAGACCAGCCCTTTAGCCAGATCAGGCGGCGTATTGCTACTGCATAAACCGAAGCTCTTGACAGCAGGGGAATAGTATCCATGTCTGACTCGCAGACAAACTTAAGGCCCTGGACCAACTGGTCGGCCAAAGTTATCTCATTAGGAGGAGCATCTCGCTCCTTTAACCCCTGGAGTAGCAATTTTGCCCATTCAGTAAGTGTCTGAGACACTAGGGCCCCCGCCAATGCCGGGCGTACTGCCGAGCCTACCACTGAGTATAGGTAGCGAGCGAGTGCTTCAGCCTTCTTATCCACAGGGTCCTTGAAAACAGGAGCCCCTTCTACTGGAATAGTGGTGGCTCTATTAAGTCTGGACACCGAAGGGTCCACTATAGGGGGAGAGGTCCATATCTTCAGAAAACTCTCCTCAAAGGGGTACCGTACTGCAAACCTCTTTGGGGCTGTAAAGACCCTCAGTGGGTTCTCCCATTCCTTGTATAAGAGTTTGTCAAAATAAGACACACAAGGGAACACCTTAGCAGTGCGGGCAGGTTTACGAAACCCAAAGGGGACTGGAGTATCTGCTACTTCTTCAGTCCTTTCCAACTTTAGTGTATCCCGCACTGCAGTAATAAGGTCAGATACCAAAGCCGTCTCGCGTACTGACCTGGACTTGGAGTCCTCCTCACTGTCCGATCGGTCACGGTCTGCAGTCTCTGATGCATCAGAATCTGGGCCATGAGCCGTAGCTGGACCTGGTTCTGCATCAGAAATATCCCCAGAAGATTGCAGGGGACGGGGGCGTTTATTACCCCCTGTATTCCCGTGTGCTGCTTCCACCCTGGCGGCAAACGCCTCTAGGATTGCCGACATAGCGTCCATAGACACCTCAGGGACACCAGCTGCTAAATCTGGTGTTTCAGGGGAGAAGACCTCTGGCTCAGATGCCATGCTGACCACACGCTGACACTCACAGGGCTCCAGGCAAGATATCAATAGGCCACCCTCCTGTGCTGCAGAGATGCTGGGTTACCCAGAGGACTCACCACCCTGGATAGGTACTGCTATGCTGCGCCTGTGATGCTGTCCCCTTGCTGCTGTGTCAGTCTGCTTCTTTTATCAGCACTTCCTGTGTGAATTTTCGCGCCAGTGTAATGCACCCTAGAGGCCGGAGGCTCTCGCAAAATGGTTGCCAAAAATGTCTGTATGGAAGATAATGTGGGCTCTAAGAAAATGGCCGCCGACAGAAGATAGAGGTCAGGCAGCCATAGCCCACAAAAAGATGGCCGCCGAACGGCAATATCTGCATACAGGGTGGACAAACATGGCCGCCGATCACCTGATAGGGGCCAGTGGGTGTGGCCGAACCACAGGAAGATGGCCGCCAGGCAGTTACAAGAGGCCAAACTTGGCATGGACCACCTCAAAATGGCCGCCGATAGCATGGAGACACAGAAACACAGGTAAGCAAAAAATGACATTTCTTTTAAATGTTAGTTACAGCCAGCCCCGCTCCAGTGGGACCCCCTAGGTGACCCCCAGCACCCAGCAACCTTTAGCTAGAAGCCCAGGGAGGAGGGAAAGGCAGGGAGAGAGGGAAGAAAGGGGCCACAACCACTTACTTGATCTCTCCAGGAATGTCCAGCTAAATCACCCAGCCGAGGCAGGGGAGTTTTACTTACCTATCCTGCATGTATTCTGCTGGAAGACATTCCAAACAGATCATCGTCCGCGCACGGAAGGTGACTGTTGGCCAGGCATGCTGTGATTGGACCCAGAAGGGACGATCATATGTATGCCCTGGAGCATGACGCTCACCGGACAGGCTGCTGCGACTCGGCCGTAAGGTCAGCCGAAGCTGAGCGGTCCGATGCAAGCCTTGGAGCGTAAGCTCACCGGCCAGGCTGCTGCGACTCGGCCGTAAGGTCAGCCGAAGCTGAGCGGTCCGATGCAGGCCCCGGAGCGTAGGCTCACCGGCCACCCGTGGAGCGACGGGCATGTCGTGGAAAACCCAGCGCGTAGCTAGGGTCGGCACACGCTCGATGGCCGAAACTGGGGAGACTACAAGGATCGAGGATCCAGCCTGTCACCCAGTCGGCAGTTGATCGAAGATCGCAGGAAACAACAAATGTAGCAAAAAAAATAAAAATAAAAAATATATATATATATCTTTTTTCCCCGGACCAATGGGCCCGAAGGGAGCCATGTCCTACTCCTTGCTAGACAGAAAAAAACTGATCTGCGATGTGCAGACTGAGAGGGTATACCCAGAGGGTCCGCCCCCTGGGCGGTACTGTAGAAGGTGTGATGCAACACTTTTTACAAGTTTTTCTGCCTAGTCACTCCTAATTAACGGATAATACCCACTTTGTCAATAGAGAAGCTGTGTCGGTCCATGGACGAAAGAGTAATTATGTTTGGGGAAATGTCCCACACCAACCTTCAAAATTTGTCTCATTTTGCCTCAAGGAGGTTTGTGTCCCTTGTTAATAACAATAATATTATTTGAAATGTCCCTGCCTGCTCCCTAGCAAACTCTCTTTTGAAATACAAATCACATAGTCTAGTATTTAAAGCCAAAAAAAAGTATCCTTTATTTCGGAACATAACAAATTAAAGGGGATGGCAGCACTGGAGAGCCTGCTTGCATTTGTTCATCCCTTGGACCCCACAACAACCATCCAAGATGTGAAAACCAAAAAGGAGGCCAATCTTGGCTTGAACTCCCTGAGGTCAGGAACCGCAGCAGCTAAAAGTCATATATGTCCCCAGTCTGTGGTACTACAGCAGGCATTATTTTTTTCTCTTCCTTGTAGCCTTCTCTCCAGCCTTCCCTGCAGCCTTGGTTGGTTTCTTCCTCGGAGGCTGGGGATCAGGAGGAGAGGTTGTGGCAGGAGGAGTAGTAGGAGGAGGAGGAGGAGGTGGAGGAGTAGGGACAACCTCTGTGATGTCGGTGAACTTGGTGAGTTCACCGAGCAATCCCTTGTTGATCACCTTCAACAGGAGGGTCTCGCTATACAGCTTTTGTCGCAGGTCCATTTGGGCTAGCTTATTGGCCAGGACTGCGGCAAAGCCCTCCTCAGCAGAGGGTGCCTCTCTGAGGACCGCAGTAGCCTCTTTGAGGAAGGCTCTTGTTTCCTCCTCCACCTGCCTACCTCTCCTTGGCCCTCGTGGTCTCATTACCAGGGGAGGCATCTGGGCTCTTGTGCTGGGCCCAGTCTCCTCCTGGGTGCTACTTGGCCCAGCCTCCTCCTGGGTGCCACTTGGCCCTGCCTCCTCCTGGTCCCCACCATCACCCTCTTCCTGGCTCTGCTCTGGCTGTAAAAAAAGAAAGGGACTTTATTATTTTTTTGCCACCATCAATCACACACATTGTTCACCTCCAGACATTTTTGACATGAATGTGCAAATTTAGAAAATTCTCACAGATTCCACCTCCTGATATTGTTGCCTTGTCCACATCAAAATTGACCACTACTGTATCTTGGTCTTTAAATGTTTTTTTTTTTTTTACATAAAATACCTAACAATACTAACCTAATTTTAAATGCATCACGTTTGTAACATCTAAATGGAGATATCAATACTTTACCTGGCTCCATATATCCAAATCTGCCTCCTCAAGGGCCTGATCTTGATCCTCAGAGGAAGCCAGAGCAGGGTTGCCAGGAAGGCTGGAGGGTTGGCTGCAAGGAAGGCTGGAAGGCTGGCTACAAGGAAGGCTGGATTGACCTCTGGGGGAAAGGGTGGAGAGAGATTCTTGCACTTCCAGCTGGTCATCCAGAAAAGAAAGCTTGCTGTAGTACCACAGACTGGGTTTATAAACCTTATCTGCTGCAGCACCTGACCTCTGGGACTTCAGGACCATATTTCTCTGGGTCCTGTATGTCCCCCTGATGGTAGCAATTTTGGTTTTCACATCTTGGAGAGTTGTTGTGGGTATCTGGGTTTGGACAAATGCAAGCAGGCTCTCCAGTGCTGCTGTCCTGGCCGTTTTGTTTTTATTGGACCCACTTTTGGTCTGCCACAGGATAGGGAGCTCTTTCCATTTGTCAATGAACTCCCCCATGAACTCCGGGTTTTTGAATGTATTCATTCTCTCTGTAAAATCAAAAACCAAGAAAAGACATATGTTTCAGGCAACAATCATCAAATCAGCATTTTGAACAGATATAAAAGCCCCAAATCTCCTCCTCTGCGGAACCCAAAATCCTTAAGAATGTTATGTACCTTGGTCAACACGTTCGTTGCGAACTCCCTCTCCCGCCAAATGAACGTATTTTCAACACATAGATCGGCACTTGATATACACTGCGCATGCGTGGAACTACGCACGCTTTCCCCGCCCCTGACGTTCGATATTGTACTTTCCCCGCCCCTTCTCGCTCGTCGTAGTGCTTAGCAACATGGCGGAGACACAGGTGGCTGAGATTACCTCGACAGAGGATGAAATTCCAGAGGAGGCCAAATCCCGATCCAGAAGATATAAGGCATCCAACATGTCATTCGAGGAAATGGTGGAGATGGTCGCCATTTTAAAGAGGGAGGATTATGATGCCAAGCATGGGCCGTATAAAAGGCCGAATCTGGTCAAGTCAAAAATTATGGGCAAAGTGGTCAAAAGTCTTCACCAAAAATTCGGGGTGTGCAGAACGAAGGAACAGCTCTGAAAACGATTGTCTGATCTGAAGTTGCGGGAGGCCGACCAATACAAACGAATCAAGAAAGTTATACGAAAAAGTAAGTTTTATAGTGCTATTTTCCCTGCTAGAGATTATTACTTGTATTATGTCGTGTATGTTTGTCTTTGATATCGTACAGTGAAAGATACCATCTTTCATATTCGTCCGCAAAGTAAACGGACGTATTAAACCTCATTCTCCGTACAGTTCATCAAACGATGTTTTTGGATCATCCAGTGTGAACACCCATTTTTTTTTTTTTTTTGGGGGTAGCAAATTTGGTCACCAAATATTTTTAGGGATCAAATCCAAAGGACATTTTTGAAACAAAAAAGGATATGCATGGTAATGTTAAGGGAGAGAATGTTCAGCAGCTGATGAAACATCTGAACGCAGTAGTACAAGTGTGGGCCCAAAGCCCCAAAGTTTGAGGGTGTCACACACAGGTGATCCTGTGTATATACTTTGGGGTGTTACAATGTGTCAAACTTTGTTGAAAAAAATATATGCTATGTATTTGGCTATGTATCCAATCATGTGTTTCTGTTGTCACTGGGGGTCCATTGAAAAATGGACCACACTTCAAAAGAATGTTTGCAAATTATTTTATCATGCTTTATTTTTCTCCCAAAAATCAACCTTAATAATGAAACTATACCTTTTCTTGCAATCTCCATAGGGCTTCAAAAAGCTACGTCAGATGAGCCTCGAAATCCAACACCTTCAACAATAGCCCCAGACCCACATGATGGAGAGGAACGTGAGGTTGTGGAAGTTGAAAGTGGCACCTCAACAGGTCAGTGTCAAACCAGACAGATGCAGGTTAATAGATGTAGCCCTACATATTCTATACTACATGTTTTTTTTTTTAAATGTAGGTGCAGTTCTGGCTGAAGACCCCAAAAATTTGACACATCACAGTGCCCAGATCCTGATCCAATACCTGATGGTCTGCTGTCGTGACCTTCAAAAATTAAAGGGAGACTTGATAGAGATCAGGGAAAATACCAAGCGGGTGGAGGAAAGGCTTCAAAAGATCATGGCTGTGCTTGGGCGTGTCTAATGTTTTTTAAAAAATTAACGTTGAACTTGCTGTGTTTTGGCAGGTATGTTTTTCATTGAACCTTTTAGGACTAGTAAATGTAAATTTTTCCGATATATATTTTAATATTTTTTTGGTATGCATGGCTGTTCATGCGTTTTAACAAGCAAAAAATGTTTAGGACATCTACATTTAAAAGGATTTGTCCAATACTAAAATAAAAAATGGCATTTTGGTATCAAGAAGTTGTGGCTTCATTATGTAAATGTTGTGTTACTGTGAACTAAGCAATGTTTTGTGTTTACACTGACAATGAAGGCGAATTAAGAATGCACAATACACATGGCAATACAAGTCAACTAGTGCTACGTTTCCACTGAGCGGAACGGTTCGGGTCGGTACGGTTTGGAACGGTTAGAATGGTCCGGTCTATTCTCGTGAGCGTTTCCACTGCAAGTCGGACCGCCAGGGGCCATACAGATTTTAGAAAAAATGCCTTGCGTGATGTCACACTAGTGCGACGAGAAACGTGACGCAGCGTCAGTCAGTGCCAGCTACACAACAAAAACAATAATGGAGGTTATCCAGCAGCTTGTGTTTTTTCTACTGGCCTTTTGGTTCTTTGTAGTCCAAATACATGCCGCACTGTATGAGAGAAGGTTGCGAGCGGCAATGAGAAAAACAGCATTGAAGAAAAGAAATTTGCTAGCTTGGATGTTTAGCCGGGAGGAGAAGTACACCTTTGTGCGGCAAAGACAAAGACGGCAGCGCTATAGGGTAAGCACAACTGACCGACTTAACTCAGACCTACCTGACATACACACTACCTACCTTAAATACACACACACACTGACCCACCTACCTGACATGCAAACACACACTGACCCACCTACCTGACTTACACATACACACACTGACCCACCTACCTGACTTACACATACACACTGACCCACCTACCTGACATGCACACACACACAATGACCCACCAGACACATATGTTATATATGTGTAATGTTTTTTTTTTGTGATATGTTACCATCTGTGTTTTTTTTTTTTTTTTAGATGCTTCTGCTTTTGGCAAATCAGCGCCGGCGACCAGTCATTTGGGCTTTCCCCCGTGCCAATGAGTGGTGGGATGTGACCATCCCGGGATTCACACACACACAGTGGGTGCAGAATTTTAGAATGTCTGAGGAAACCTTCTCATACCTTTGTACCAAGCTACGTCCAGCGATGGAGAAGCAAAGCACCAACTTCAGAGCCAGTTTGCCAGTGAGGAAAAGAGTTGCCATTGCACTGTGGAAGCTGGCTACCAACAGTGAATATAGAAGTATTGGTCATCTTTTCGGTGTCAGTAAATCTTCAGTGTGCCGGTGTGCGCAGGACTTCTGTAAGGCTGTCTGCACATTGCTAGCTCCTGAAATTGTGCATTTTCCGGACAGGGAAAAGCTTAAAGACATGGCTGAGTACTTTGAGAACAGGTGGGGCCTTCCACAGTGTGTTGGTGCTATTGATGGCTCACACATACCAATAATAGCACCACAAGAATACCACACTGACTATTTCAACCGGAAAGGCTGGCATTCTATCATCCTCCAGGGAGTAGTGGATGGCAAGGGACTATTCTGGAATGTGAATGTAGGAAAGCCTGGGAGTTTGCATGATGCTCGTGTTCTACAATTGTCCACATTTTGGGACTGGGTTGGCCAGGGAGGACTGTACCCTGGTTCCACTAAGAACATTTGTGGGGTCAATGTTGGGTATTATGTTCTTGGGGACTCTGCCTACCCTTTACAAAATTGGCTCCTGAAACCATTTCCTGACAATGGCCGCCTGACAACAGAACAGCAAACCTACAACAAAAAAACATCCAGGGCACGTGTCGTAGTGGAAAATGCTTTTGGAAGACTGAAGGGTAGATGGAGGTGTCTTATGAAGAGGAATGACAGTGACATTAAACTTGCCAAATCCATGGTGCTTACCTGCTGTGCTCTTCACAATCTTTGTGAAAGTCATGGAGAAGACTTTGACCAGGATTGGAATACATCTTCAGAAGAGCCAGTACCAGTAATAGCACCCCATGATATGGAAGAAGAGTGCAGTGAAATACGCCAGGCTCTGATGCTGCACCTCAATGTTTAAATTTTTACCATGATTTAATAAAAATTTTAATACCTTTTTGCTATATTGTTAATAATGTTTTATAATAAAAAATACATACTCAAAAAATTCGCTCATGGTTTTTATTTCACAAAAAACTCATCGTTCCATATATTCTGTTAAAGAAAACTAATATTTTTTTTTTATAAAAAAAGAATAAAAAAAAAATGGGTACAGGTCCTTTGCTACATGAAAGGCACTACGGTCTGGGTGGTAACCTGGGTTCACGACTGGCTGAAAGGACTTGAACAAGCTGACCTAGGACACCGAGGAAGGCCTGGTTGAAGGTAGACAGCTGCTCCATCTGCTGACGGGCGATTTCTGCCTCCTGGCGCATAGCTTCCTGTGCATCCTGACGCAGTGCCTGAAACCGCCTTTCAGATTCGTTCTCAATTCTTTCCAGCTGCCTTTCTTCTGCTGCCCTCATATCCTCCATGACTGTGCGCAGATCCAACTGCAAACGTCTCCTATGACCTATAATATACAAAATATCAAACTAGTGTTTTTGGTAACATCTGTCAAAACAATACTGTAACCCCCTTTCTCATCTGCCACACCAGACTACATCACATTTATCTACTGCCCCACAACTGTAACCCCTGCACATCTGCCCTACTGCTCTTCTGCCCCACTGCTGAACCCCCTTCTCACCTCTTACACCTCTGTACCCCCTGCACATCTGCCCCACTGCTGAACCCCCTTCTCACCTCTTACACCTCTGTACCCCCTGCACATCTGCCCCACTGCTGAACCCCCTTCTCACCTCTTACACCTCTGTACCCCCTGCACATCTGCCCCACTGCTGAACCCCCTTTTCACCTCTTACACCTCTGTACCCCCTGCACATCTGCCCCACTGCTGAACCCCCTTCTCACCTCTTACACCTCTGTACCCACTGCTCTTCTACCCCACTGATTAGTTATTTTAAGAAAATGCACACATTTCACTATTATCATCATGTCTTACCATTGTGCCGGGGTGCATTGGGCGTACTCTGTGGTTGGGTACTCTGTAGGCTAATCTGTGGTTGGGTACTCTGTGGTTGGCTCGATGAGATACTACTGGTGCTGCTGAAAGACGTTGAAGGTCCATCATCTGACAAGTTTGACGCATCATTGGAGAGTCCATCAGCTGTTTCTGAAAAAAACATTTGGTTATATATATTTTTTTTACAGGTTAGCATAGCGAAATCCTATGGCATCAAAAAAAATTAAAACTTACCAAAGGGGTCTACCATGGATTCCAGAATTGCAGTTGCAGAGTCCAGACCACCCTCCCTGCCTTGGTTTGCCGGCCTATGTCCGTAAATGGCGTCCATGTCGTCGTACCACCTCCAAGTACTCCGACTGTTTCCACTACGGCTGTTGTCGTCCTTAATTTTTTTATATTGTCCTTTAAGCTTCTTAAGCTTTGCCCTGCACTGCCCCGATGTCCGTTCAAATCCCTCGGCTGCCATTCGTTGAGAAATATCTTTGTACACCTTTTCGTTTCTCACTGATCCATCAAGCTCACTCTGAATAACGCTATCCCCAATAATCCTTAGGAAAGTAGATAGTTCCTCAGATGACCAGACCCTGCTGTTGTTTGCAGGCATCCTTCTCCTTTATATTGAGGGCGACAAGGTGCTTGTTTGGCGCTTTGCTTTGACGTCAGCATTGACGATTTTCTGTCCACCAATCAGTGGAATGTATCGTGTGACGCCAGTAGCTCCGCCCTAACCGTACCGTTCCATTTTCTATGGCCCCACGTCTGAAGCAGGACCCTGAATGGTGCGGTACGGTTCGGTTTAATGGCACGCTTTCATAATGGAAACACCCAAAATAGCGTACCGTACCGAACCGTACCGAACCGATCCGCGCAGTGGAAACGAGGCATAGGTAAACCTCTGAAAAACAGAAACCATTATTAAAATTAGACACGAAACCAAGCTTTGAGAAAAATAATGTTTTATTTTTCGAAATTAAAAGGTTAAAAGTCATCAGGCATTTCAATGGCCCCCCTACCCACAAAATAATCCACATATTTGTCACGGACCTCACGTCCGGTTTGGGGGGCCAAGCCTGGACGACCAGCTTCCAGGGCCACAAGATGTTCTGCTTCCATTAAGGTGGCCTCAGGCCCAGTCAAAGTCAGATAATTTGTGGAATGCACCCGGAGATAATTATGTAGGACACAACACGCCATTACAACATGGTTCCATTTGTAAGGGGCAAGGTGGATGGAGGTGAGGAACAGGCGGAAGCGGCTGGCCATGATGCCAAAGGCATTTTTAACCACCCTTCTTGCTCTGGCCAGCCGATAGTTGTACACCCTCCTCTCAGGGGTGAGGGTGCGCTGCGGGAATGGCCTCATCAAATGGGGACCCAGGCCAAACGCCTCATCCGCCACAAACACAAATGGGAGTCCCTCCACATTCTGCTCCGCTGGTGGCAAGGCCAGCTGATCCAAAAGGAGCCGTTCCCCAAACTCCGTCTGTGCAAAAACTCCTCCATCAGACATCCTGCCATTCTTGCCAACGTCCACATAGAGGAATTCGTAGGTGGCCGACACCATTGCCATCATGACGATGCTGTGGAACCCCTTATAGTTATAATAAAAGGATCCCGAATGGGGTGGTGGGACGACCCGAACATGTTTGCCGTCGATGGCCCCTCCACAGTTTGGAAAGTTCCATCGTTGGGCAAAGTCCGATGCGACATTCTGCCATTCATGTGGCGTAGAAGGGAACTGTGTAATGAAATCAAAAATAAATTAATACTTTGAGACTGACACATTGAAAGCAGATTAAAGAAAAACATTCATGGCCAACATTGGGGCAAACAGAAAAATTAAAACATTAGTAGTAAAGCAACAAAAAAAGCGAAAAAAAAAATTGGGGGGGGGGGGGGGTTGAAGATGAGTTGGGGAAATCACAAATGAAGGCTGGAGCACTCTGTCTGAATTTAGGACAAATGTTACATTCCTAGGCAATCTTTAGGGGGCGTTTAGGGTAAAGCACTACGATGGAGCATAGATTAAAATACATGGAAAGGACTAGGCAAGGTGGGTATGGCCCCAGGATAGCATGCTGGAGAGGTTAGGTAAGGGAAATGTTAATGTAGGCCTAATGAAAAAATTTAAAATAAAAAATTAGCATGTGAAGACGTTACATCATTAATTGAAAAAAATTACCGCCTGGAAAGAGCCCATAAACAGTCATCCATGCAAGCTACACTGCAGGAGCTTTTGTAGGCGCGTTCTGCTTTGGTGGGAGAGTTGGGGAAGCGCACTAGAAGGCGATACATCCTCAGACAGAAAGTGTTCTACGAACACGGCAACAAAAGTGGGAGACTGTTGGCTCGCACGATACAGGCAGATACGGTCTCGTCAGTGATTCATCATATTCGTGACAGCCAAGGTACACTCCTTTCAAAGAACGAAGAAATAACCAAACACTTTGAAAAATTCTACTCTAAACTGTACAATTTGGTGCAAGAAGGGGGAGGGGTGACCAATATGGCCAGGCGTTCCTCTCAAATATCGGAATTCCTGGCGGATTACTGCCCCAAACCTATCACCCCCCAGCAGGCTGAAGCCATGGAGAGCCCTTTCTCCATGGAAGAACTTCACTTAGCAATCAAACAGATGAAGGTGGGGAAAAGCCCAGGCCCCGATGGCCTCCCGCTGTTGTATTACAAATTCTTTCAGGAGGATCTTACTCCCAAAATGCTAAACACATATAACTCCCTTTCGTCCCCTCACACTTCCCTAGGCAGATTATTGGAAGCCCATATAGCAGTTATCCCGAAAGATGGGAAAGATACCACACAAGTCTCTAACTATAGGCCGATCTCCCTGCTTAACGTGGACATAAAAATCTACGCTAAGATGCTAGCAAATAGGTTACTCCCCTTGATCCCTGGCCTCATATCATCTGATCAGGTGGGCTTTATCCCGGGTAGGGAGGCTAGGGACAATACTATCCGCACTTTAAATGTTCAGCACTGGCTGGTCTCATCGAAGACCGAGGGATTCCTCCTTTCCCTTGATGCTGAGAAGGCGTTTGACAGGGTGTCATGGGATTACATGCGGCGGTCTTGGAAGGCATAGGCCTCCTGCCACGTATGCTTGCACATATCACTGCCCTCTATACTAACCCCTCCGCGAGGGTGAGGGCTAATGGCCTCCTGTCAGACGCCTTCTCGATTAGCAATGGTACCCGTCAGGGTTGCCCGTTATCTCCCCTGATCTTTGTTTTGACTCTAGAGCCCCTCCTAAACAGACTAAGGTCCAATACGGATATCAAGGGAATCTCCATTGCCCATAGAGAATTTAAAGTTGCGGCCTTTGCTGACGATATCCTATTGTCCTTACAATCCCCTCGGATATCGCTACCCAATCTTTTGAAAGACATAAAACACTTTGGCGAGTTATCAAATCTCAAAATCAATTATTCCAAATCGCATGCCTTAAATGTATCCCTTACCCCTCAAGAAGTCACACACTGTCAGGAATCCTTTCCCTTTCATTGGCAGAAGACAGCCATTACCTATTTAGGCATCCAGGTCACTAAGAACATAACGGATCTTTATAGCCACAACTTCCTCCATGCCCTCTCTAAGCTCCAGGCAAATTTGAAGGATTGGGCCAACCTCAACGTTTCTTGGTTTGGGCGCTCGGCCCTCATTAAAATGGTTGTTCTCCCCGCCTATTATATTTAATGCAGACAATTCCGATTCACTTACCCCCCTTATTCTTTGAGGCATATAAAAAAGCCTGCACTAGCTTCATTTGGAAGAATAATGCCCCACAAATTAAATACTCATGGTTGACATGCTCCAAAGCAACCGGTGGGATTGGTCTACCAGATCTTTATAAATATTATCTGGCCTGCCACCTAACTAGAGTGGTGGACTGGAAACTTCACAAACTAAGGAAAGCATGGGTGAGGCTAGAAAATTCTCTCACGCAAACTCCGATTGCCACATTACCTTGGTTGTCACCTCGATGCTGGCCCCTGACCCTCAAGACACACCCGCTCATTGCACCTTCCCTATCGGCCTTTAGGAAAGCAGTCGCTCTCTTTAACCTATCCTCACAACCAGGTCCACTAACCCCTCTGAGAGGCAACCCTGAGTTCCCTCCGGGAGATTCGAACGCATTCCTCCACACGGAATAGCCACACGAGGAGGTTCTGGCGTGTCATTTCTTTCACAAAGGCCGAAGACGATCCTATGAGGAGCTTACTGCTGAATCACGTACTAACACTTTTTCTTTCTGGACTTTTAGACAGCTGACTCACTTTCTTACCTCTAAAGATGCGAAGGTCACGTGGGATAGACAACTTACACCATTTGAAGCACTTTGTTCACGCAATACACCACAACGACACCTTGTGTCACACATTTACGCCCTACTACAGGATGTTCCTGGTACTCCCACGATGCAGAATATACGTGCTTCTTGGGAAAGGGACCTGCAAATCACACTTGAGGACGATGACTGGGAATCCATATTCACTCTTGCGCATAAGGGCTCGATGAACGTTGCGATCCAAGAAAACGGTTATAAAATTATCACGAAATGGTATAGAACCCCATCTCGTCTACATAAATTCTCACCCTCTATTCCGGATACATGTTGGAGGTGTACAGAAGAGGTAGGATCCATGATCCACATTTGGTGGGAGTGTACCTTGCTCCAACCTTTTTGGAGGGAGGTCCACTCCATCATTACACGGGTCACCACTCTCACTCTAGACTACACTCCTGCTCAATACCTTCTACACCATACTACTCTACCCAAACGAAATTACCAAAAATCATTGGCTATGCATATGGTTAATGCAGCCAGGCTATGCGTTCCTACACATTGGCGTTCATAGGATATCCCGACCATTCGTGAATGGTTGATCAGAGTCGCTAAGATAGAGGAGATGAGGAATTGATACAAACAGCCCATGACCGCTTACAGAAGTTTAGTTTGACCTGGTCCTGTTGGATGCATTTTAGGACTACGGATTACTATAAGTCCTTCTTCTAGAATGCTGTCCTAGAGTATTTGAAGTAAAAACAGTTCACACAGCAATCTTTCCTGCGTTTTGATCTGGTGCGGGGGCCTGGGACGGAGAGCGACCCCCACCACCCCCCACCTCACACTTCTCATGTCTCCCCACCTCTCTCTATTTTCTATTCTTGACTTCTACCCTCTACCTACCCTTCTTCTTCTCCTTTTACCCCTTTTCCACGCCTATGTCAATGTAAACCTCTTCTCTGTCTACGCCCCCCCTTTTTTTTGTTCTATTTTATTTACCTTTCGCCCCCCCCCCCCCCATCCCTCTGATATGATTATTATTTTTCTCTATTTGTCTTTCCCAATTGCGAATTAACCGACCAAGAGATAGCCTGGAGCCTTGCTAGGGGCTCCCAATACCTATACGACCATCGCAATTTCCGATTTCAGAAGTTTTACCATGACCCCGGATAGGCCTGCTGATATTGGCCTACGGTGGGTCCTTGCACTCTTACACGGGTTTACTTGCTCTCTTTCAGTTACTGGTTATTGCTCTGTTTAATCGTTGGTTAGTCTTGAAATGTTCATGAGCCTGTATGTCTTGTATGTACATGTAACCTTACTTTTCTTTCAATAAAATCATTTATGGAAAAAAAAAATTAGCATGTGGTGAAAGGGGAAATTCCCTGCAGCTAAGAATCATGGGAATTAGGGACTGCTAAGAAACCCCCCCCAAAAAAACATTCCAAAAAATACATACAATGTGATGTTTGAAATAAGAACACTTACCTTAATATAGTCCTCCTGCAAAACTTGGAGGATGGCAGAACACGTCTCTGGTATAATGATACCCAGAGCCTGGGGGGATATGCCTGTGGAGAACTTTAAGTCCTGCAGGCTTCTCCCAGTCGCAACGTGGCAATGAGCCTCTGCTCAGCACTGATGGCTTCACGCATAACGGTGTCCTGCCTGGTAATGTAGGGGGACACAAAAGCCAAAAGATGCTGAAATACGGGGTCAGACATCCGGAGAAAATTCCTATAGTCATCAGGATTATTCTCCCTGATCTCCCGCAACAAAGGCATATGACAGAACTGGTGCCGCTGGAGCAACCAATTCTTGGTCCATGAACTCCTCCTGACCCTGCTCATGGCATGGAGTCGGGATACAGCATGAACCCCTGCACCAACTACAGCACGAACTCTCCGACGAGTACGTAGCCGCAACATGGCTAGATAACGGTCGCAAGCTCAGAACGAACTAGAAGAACGCACGGAAGAACAGCAAGGCCTATGAAGAACAAGCTGAAAAACAGGACCGAGCAGACGAGAACGCACTGAATAAACAGATACGAACTGACTACAAGCCCTGCCAAACAGATACGAACCCACAAGCACAAACTGAACTCCACAAAACGATCTTCAAAGCACGAAGACTCAAAAGCGCGAATCGTCTCTCACCAAACTTTTACTAACACGTGGTAACACGGAATTAGCAAAAGCGGCCCAAAGGGTGGCGTCATTAGAACGGAACTTCCCCTTTATAGTGCCGTCGTACGTGGTATACGTCACTGCGCTTTGCTTGATCGTTTTTTAAAATGATTGTGTGTACGCAAGACAGGCTTGAGAGGACACATGAAAAAAAACAACGTGAAAAACGGCAAGAAAAAAAAATGGCAAGAAAAACGATAGTGTGTACGCGGCATTAGTGTGCTTTCACACTTTCAGATACACCCAATTACCTGTGAGAGGCAGCCCCATTAAAGGCAAGAAGAGGCTGCTGGCTCTTGCAGCTAATCACGTCCACATGTATGTAATCGCTCATGCAGTGATTACATGCGAGTGATTGACCCTGGACAGAGGCTGCCTGCATCCAGGGCTGATCACTGCATGAGCAATTATATGCCAAAGGTGCGATTGGCTGCGAGAGCCAGCAGCTTCCCATTGCTTTCAATGGGGCTGCCTCTCACACCTAATCGCTAAGCGGGTGCATTCACAAATGTGAAAGTACCCTCTATTCCTTGGATTTTATGCCCAAATGCTGATGCTCATGCTTCTCCCTTTCAGTTATTTCCACATCCATCCTCCCCCAAATCAACTCTCCCAAGTACCTGGGACTAATACTTACATCGTCCTTCAGCAGAATATATTTGTCTGGTTCCATGTTCATGAAATGTTTAGCACCCTTGGTTGTCCCTTTATGAAAATGTATCTCAGGCTATGCTGGTTGACCCTTTTGAAACAACCATTCTCAGGTTTTCTCCACTCTGGGAATCTTCTCCTCTCTCTGCAGGGAGGTTAGCTCCACTACCTAGAGCCTCTTTTACTCCTTATTAACATAACACAAATCTCCCTGGTACAACCTTGAGACTCTGCCCTGAGCTTTGATGTGCCCTTCCTTCCCTCCCTTTAGCAGGGTTGCAGATTGCCAAAATACCCATTTTACAAGCTAGGGAGCCATTCTTTCTTTATCGTACATCACGGGACACAGAGCCTAGTAATTACTAAGTGGGTTATATTCCACCTTCAGGTGCTGGACACTGGTGTAATCAATTAGACAGGAAGTTTCCTCTCTATATGACCCCTCCCATACTGGGAGCACCCCCTTTTATTTTCCCGCCAGTGTCTAAGGTGTTGGTCACGAGTGAAGATGTGCTCTGAGGAGCTCCACTGGAGGGATCCATGCTGGATTTAAGTAGCCTCCATTAAGACCAGATCCATCAAAAGTGCCATTGAGGCCAAAGTGGATGGTACCTTGGGCCTCGTATCCGAAGCAAGAGATTTTTTGCCTACAATGCCTTTTCTCGGAGGGCTGGATCCTGGGTGCTAGTGCTTTGGTTATACAAAAAAAAACAAAAGTTACTGACAGGATACGCTACAGGTCCAGGGGAGTTGATTTCCGAGAGGAGCTCGGTCCCTGAAGGTATGTTGACTTAACCCGCCGTGATGGGTAAAGATTGAGTCTGTCTGTGCTCAGCAGTATCCTGCGGTGGGGATAAGGCAAGTGAAGACAATCCTAGGTAAATACCTTAAGGATTATCTTCCAAGAGTAGCTTCAGGCTCTGCCACAGTTGTGGGGGGGGGGTAGTCCGAGGTCCACGGCGCTCCTTTTGGGGATCTCTCTCTCCCCCCCTCTAGCCTCCACCTCTACCATTTCCCTACGCGCGCTTTTGAAGCCGGTAGGTGGGGGAAGGGGGATGTGGTTGCTGCTGGCGAGCGCGTGCACGCCGGCTCATGGTGCAGGCGCAGGGCGGGCCCTTCAAAAAAAAAAAGCCCAGACGTCAGAGCTCTGTAAAGCCAGAGGGACACAGCAGCTTGGGGCACGTAAGCACCTCCTGTGTGTTGGATACAGACATACTTAAGATGCCTACTCAGCATCAAGCTGTTCAGATTAGCAGGCATTGTTTTTTTGCTAGACTAAGCTCAGCTGTTGATGCACCTGTGTTAAGTTCCTCTGCTTTTAGCTTAGGACTTTGGCTCCCTGTAGAAAAGGTTCAGGGGCAGGAATATAAAAGGGCACCAAGGTATCGCCACCTGAATCTGGTGGCCCTAATCATGCTTGCATGATACCATCCTCCCCAGTAGAGACTTGAGGCAGCCCACAGGTTGAGCCATCGGCCCTGTCAGGCATTGCAGCCTCCCCCAACATTGCAGCCACTCTGCATATGTCAGTTTGGACGTTATTTGCATTGCATTTGTTGGTCTATAAGAGGTTAACTGCTATATTCGCAGCGTCCTCACAAGAAGCAGAAACCGGGGTGTGCCCCTTTTCCTGCTCTAAATCCTCAAACAAGAGGATTAAAGTCCTGAGGATGAAAGTTCACCGTCAGAGGACAGGGAACAGGTGCAGTCTAACAAGGCAGAGGTATCGGAAGCCTCACAAGTTCTGGAGTTGTAGCTGCAGTCTTTTTCAGAGATTCATACTGCGTATAACTTACCCTCAGCCTAGACGGCCAAAGCCTCTGTCTCCTTATTGGGGTTTTTCTAAAAAAAATTCCCATAGGTTGCTAATACCTTCCCACTCCATCCATTACTGCAACAGTTTATTCCTGCTGGTTGGGCACCCGCATAAGCTGTTTTTTTTTCTCCTCCTAAAGACTCTAGCCAAGGAGTATAGGGTTGCTAGAAAAACCTCCACAGGATCCTCATCCTGGTGCTGGCTTCAGGCTAGCCAAACGCACAACTGCTGGGATGCACAGTTCCTGGTGCACATTGCTAACGCACAACAGCTATATCGCATGATTGCCGAAACGCACGTCTGCAGAGGATAACTTCCTCTTTACCAGTCCACATGTTTGCATAAAATACATGAGTTCGGAGTGTACAAAATGCATGTGGGGTAAAAACAAGTAACAGAACATGTTTATTGTTGATAACATAAAGATACATTTTTCCGTTTGTATGGATTTACATGTTTTTTACATAGTCGCATGAGAATGCTTGGTCACATTAAAGTGCTTAAGTCGCACAGAGAGGCTTGTTTGCACACGAAAGCCTAAAAATCGCATAAAAATGCTTGATTGCATAAAGATGCTGGATCACGCATGGTTGCCTGATCACACGAGTCCTTGATTACCTAAGGATACTTGGTCACACAGAGAGGCTTGTTTTCACAGAAATGCCTAAAATCGCATTAAAATGCTTGATTGTAAAAAGATGCTGGATCGCACAGGGGTGCTTGATCACACAAGAGTCCTTGGTCACACAAGGGTACTTGTCCGCACAGTAGTGCTTAAAACGTATAAGCTGTTTGATCGCATGAAAAATGCTGAATCGCATAAGGATGCATGATCGCCTAAAGTTGCATGTTTGCCTAGATTTTGCATAATGAGGCATGATAATTTAAGTTTCCTTAATTATACTGGATTCCTTGTGTTCACATAGGAATACGTGTCTGCATGGGTACATGTTGCGCAATGTTGCATAACACGTTCATAAACGCATGCTTGCTTGCAAGATGCCCGTTCCATAGCACGCGTGCTATATGTATGCGTGTATACAGCGCACACTTTTTTATGTTTTGCCTAAAACATATTTGTATGAATTCATGCTTCCACGAACACACGCTTCCATAGAGGCATATGGCTTTAACACTTGCCACATACACATATGGGGAGCCATTTACATATGTGTTTATTTACATGGGACTGCGGAGGTTGTCTGCGTTTCGCAGGGGAACAGCACCTTCTCCAGTTGGTCGTCTTGCCCTTGGGTTAGACACCGTGCCCGGGTTTACAGGGTGCTAGGGCCCGCCTCTAGCAGGTCTAAAGGCCCAGGCTATAGCAGTAATGGCATACCGAGACAATCTGCTGCTGATAGATCAGTCAGTAGCATGGCTGGACCTAAGTGTGTCCAGCATGGTCAAGTATCTGGAACTTCTGGGTTAGTATGCCAGTCTAAAGGTACATTCTTTCGTTCGGTAAGAAGCTTGGAATGTTTGGGACACAGCCCAAAAAGGAGAGTTTTTTGCCTCAGACAAAGTCAGCGCTATAAAAAAGCTGGTCTATGTGGTCAAGGCAAGGAAGAGTTCCTTACATTTGCCTTTTGCTTAAGGTGCTAGGGAAGATGGTGGCTTCATTCAAAGTGGTTCCCTATGCTCAGTTTCATTCAAGGCTGCTATAAACATTATTCTGTTGGCCTGGAACAAGTAGATCCTAACCTAGCATTATTCAAAGAGTCTGGTCCCAGGGATACGCTGGAGTTTCAGTTGGTGGTTCTTAACCAAAAGATTGGCAGAAAGGAAGATCCTTCATCCCCGTTACCTGGGAGGTGGCAGCTACGAAGGCTGGCCTCTAGGGATGAAGGCCAGACCTGGAAGAGACCACTGCCCAGGGTCAATCTCCAAGTGAGCCTTATCCATCAGCATTCTAGAGCTACGGATTGGGCGTCTGGCTTAAAGGCCTGGACGTTTAGGTTGCAGGATTGTTCTGTCAGAGTACAATCTGACAATGCCACACCAGTTATTTACTTTGTTTACCAAGGAGGCACTAGAAGTCACGCAGCCAGAGGGAAGTAAGCCATGTTCTGGCTTGGGCAGAGGAGCTTGTGCCTTGCCTATCGACAATCTTCATTTCATGAAATGCAGAATTGGCAGGCTGTTCACTGGAGCCGTCAACAATTGTTCCCGGGAGAATGACCTCTACACCCCGACTTTATTCTGACCAAATGCCAGAGAAAGGGTACCCCGTACATAAAATGTATTGGCGTCCAGCTTCAACAACAAGTTGGACAGCTTTGTGTCAGGGACAAAGGATCCACTCGCATGCGGGACAGATGCGTTAGTGACCCCGTGGGACCAGTTGTCACTGGTTTATGCCTTCTCTCCCTCCAGTGCCGCGACTACCGTGGCTTCTATGCAACATCAGATGGGAACGGAAGCCGGCCTAATAGCTCCAGCGTGACCCAGACGACCTTACTGTGCAGGAATCGTAAGGGTGGTAGTAGAGGACCCAGGGTCTTTTACATCTTGTCCAGACCTACTTCGCAAAGGGGTATTCCATCTTGTCTTGCAAACATGGGAATTAATGGTCTGGCTGTTGTAGCCCGCATTCTTGAGTATCGGGGCTTTCAGAATCAGCAGCAAATTACCTTGATTCGTACAGGAGAGTTGGCCTCCAGGACCATGTATCATAGGATCTGGAAGGCCCATGTTCCTGGTGTGGGAGACAAAGAAGACCGACATCTGCAAGATTGTATTTGTTTAACAGTCACCACATCCCAAAAATAAGTAAATAAAACAACAAACCCCCTTGGAGGTGGGACTTTGAGAGTGACTGAAAAACACACATCAGAGTATGTTGAAAATATATAGATTTTTAATAAATAGTTACAAAAGGACAAATTGGATATAAATCACATGGATTATGTACAATTACAAACTGGAAATTAACATAAATACAAAAAAGAAGAAATGTAAACATATATTATTTTATGTTTTGTCAAACCCGACAGCTGTTTCGGTTATACCCTTCTTCGGGGGAATTGTAGACAAAAGATTTTCAGATTTATAGATAAACACATTCTGTTGGATATACAATATGATATAAATTACAAATTTCACAATGCATATATGCACATAGATAAAAATAATAATAAAAAATAATAATGAAAAATAAAATATAGTAATGTGCTTACAGTAATTTGTCCAAAAGAGGATCAACATTCAGTGCACCAAGGAACCACACGCACGGCAGAGAACACAAGGTGAGGCACAAAATCGCATCCCACCTATGTGGGGAGCTCCGAGATGAAAGGGATCCAATAGACCTCAAACGAGGGTCCCCAAGTGGAAACACGCAGGGAAATCAGGAGAAGCTTAAAGAAATCCCCCAGGGCAGCTCTCTAAAGACAAACACAAGAAAATATATATAGGTAATGGGAGGTAAAGAAAGGGGGGGGGGAAATCCTGCTAATGAATCCCTATTGTAAAATAATACCCCCCATTTTGTATACTCAAACTAAAATCCCGTATATACAAGCATAAGTTAACCCATCATATGTATGTGTATGTATCCAACCTACCAGTATGGAGAGATATTCCAAGTCAAAAAAGTATCAGGTAGGCAAAAGGAACTGCTTCAAACATAGAGGGTGTCCTCAACACACCATTTGCATTGATTATACATTAATTGTGGCCGTGAAGCAAATCTATGTGTGGTTCCAATCCTCCAGTTTAAATTCTAAGAAGTAAAAACATAGATGGAAAAAAAGAGATGGTCATACATTGGTCCAGGCCAAATAGTTTGAATATAAGATTGCCAAAGATTGTGTGCTATGAAGAGATTACCTGTATGGACACTGAGAGCTGCTGAGATCACTGCGTATGATGCCTCATGTGGACTGTAATACAACCATAGAGGCTTTAAATGGCGTTCAAAGGGCATCTGCACATGCGTCAAAAGACGCCATAAACGGCGCCGTCGCGGTGACGTCATTACGTCCTCCGCTACACCTCCATACTGTTTCTAAACAGACACATAGCTAGAGGGCCTATATAGACCATCTGCGCATGCGTCAAAAGAGCGTCACGATGGACGTCAAAGCAATGACATCATCACGTCGTCCGTCGCATCTCCATGACGCTCCAGACAGGCATCTAAAACAGAGGATGTGTATAGAGAATAGTCGCACTTTTTAAAGAAAAAATAATGTAACAAAAAATAAATAATAAACCTCCCTCTAAAGTAATGAGTGTTATAAGTATATCAAAGAAGAAAGGGGAAGGGTTTTCTTTATTTATATCATTTATTGTGGCAGATGGACAAAAAACCCCCTTGAATCCAAAACTTTAGTCACCACTCGGAGACCCCCCTTGCGACACCCGCCAGCCGCCGCCCCAAGTGACAACAGCCGGCACATGACGCACGCCGACGCACAAATGCAAATAAATGCATGTAAAAGGGAGAAAAATAACCGGACCGACCCGGCACCCAGCCGGGCGATATGGCTCACTCCCTATGTGCCTCACACGCGTCATGTGCCGGCTGTTGTCACTTGGGGCGGCGGCTGGCGGGTGTCGCACGGGGGGTCTCCGAGTGGTGACTAAAGTTTTTGATTCAAGGGGGTTTTTTGTCCATCTGCCACAATAAATGATATAAATAAAGAAAACCCTTCCCCTTTCTTCTTTGATATACTTATAACACTCATTACTTTAGAGGGAGGTTTATTATTTATTTTTTGTTACATTATTTTTTCTTTAAAAAGTGCGACTATTCTCTATACACATCCTCTGTTTTAGATGCCTGTCTGGAGCGTCATGGAGATGCGACGGACGACGTGATGATGTCATTGCTTTGACGTCCATCGTGACGCTCTTTTGACGCATGCGCAGATGGTCTATATAGGCCCTCTAGCTATGTGTCTGTTTAGAAACAGTATGGAGGTGTAGCGGAGGACGTAATGACGTCACCGCGACGGCGCCGTTTATGGCGTCTTTTGACGCATGTGCAGATGCCCTTTGAACGCCATTTAAAGCCTCTATGGTTGTATTACAGTCCACATGAGGCATCATACGCAGTGATCTCAGCAGCTCTCAGTGTCCATACAGGTAATCTCTTCATAGGACACAATCTTTGGCAATCTTATATTCAAACTATTTGGCCTGGACCAATGTATGACCATCTCTTTTTTTCCATCTATGTTTTTACTTCTTAGAATTTAAACTGGAGGATTGGAACCACACATAGATTTGCTTCACTGCCACAATTAATGTATAATCAATGCAAATGGTGTGTTGAGGACACCCTCTATGTTTGAAGCAGTTCCTTTTGCCTACCTGATACTTTTTTGACTTGGAATATCTCTCCATACTGGTAGGTTGGATACATACACATACATATGATGGGTTAACTTATGCTTGTATATACGGGATTTTAGTTTGAGTATACAAAATGGGGGGTATTATTTTACAATAGGGATTCATTAGCAGGATTTCCCCCCCCCCCTTTCTTTACCTCCCATTACCTATATATATTTTCTTGTGTTTGTCTTTAGAGAGCTGCCCTGGGGGATTTCTTTAAGCTTCTCCTGATTTCCCTGCGTGTTTCCACTTGGGGACCCTCGTTTGAGGTCTATTGGATCCCTTTCATCTCGGAGCTCCCCACATAGGTGGGATGCGATTTTGTGCCTCACCTTGTGTTCTCTGCCGTGCGTGTGGTTCCTTGGTGCACTGAATGTTGATCCTCTTTTGGACAAATTACTGTAAGCACATTACTATATTTTATTTTTCATTATTATTTTTTATTATTATTTTTATCTATGTGCATATATGCATTGTGAAATTTGTAATTTATATCATATTGTATATCCAACAGAATGTGTTTATCTATAAATCTGAAAATCTTTTGTCTACAATTCCCCCGAAGAAGGGTATAACCGAAACAGCTGTCGGGTTTGACAAAACATAAAATAATATATGTTTAAATTTCTTCTTTTTTGTATTTATGTTAATTTCCAGTTTGTAATTGTACATAATCCATGTGATTTATATCCAATTTGTCCTTTTGTAACTATTTATTAAAAATCTATATATTTTCAACATACTCTGATGTGTGTTTTTCAGTCACTCTCAAAGTCCCACCTCCAAGGGGGTTTGTTGTTTTATGTTCCTGGTGTGAAACCAAGGGGTGGCCTCCTTGGAAGTATATCATAGGTAAAATTCTTGCCTTCCTACATTAGGAAAAGAGATGGAGCTAGCCTTAAGTTCCATCAAGGATCCGATCTCGGCCTTGACAGTATTTTCAAAGGTCGCTTGCTTCGCACTCTTTGATCCAGGCCTTTATACAAGGGGTAACGCGTACAAGTCCACCAGTTAGGTCGCCCTTGTGCTCGGGGGATTGAGTCTAGTTTTATTGGCTTACAAGGTCAGCACCTTGGGCCGATGCACCATATTTCCCTTCGTCCTTCTAACAAGGGAATTGGTGTTCTTGGTTGCGGTAGCCTCCGCAAGAGAGTTTCAGTATTGGCAGCTTTCTTTGTATAGAGCCATACTTAATTATTCTTAAGGATAGGGTGATACTAAATCCTCACCCAGCCTTATTTCCTAGAAGGATCTAGTTTTCATTTGAATCAAGATGTTTCTTGCCTTACTTTTTTCCAGAACCTTGTTCTACGGAAGGAAAAGTTATTACTTTTCTCTCAATATAGATGAGAGCAGTTAAAAATCTATCTAAAGGTTCCAGATTTAGGAAACTGATGTTTTGTTGTGCTGCCAGAAGACCCTAGAAATGGGCAGGCAGTGTTCAAATCAGCTATTTTTTTTATTGGAAATTTATTCAACATGTAATTACATACATCCACATTAGTGTGGAAAAAAAATTTCATACAAAAATAACTTTACATATTTCCTTACTTTCCCATTTTACCTATTTCCCTCCCTATCTTCTCCCCCCTCCCCCACCTCCTCCCTCCCCTCCCTCCCTGATCTGTCCCCTTCCTATCTTATTCCTCATCTTTTCCTGTCATTCCCTGAACATATTTATCTGACAGTTTAAAAATTCTCAATTTTTCCCATGTAGTTCTGTAATTTTCCCCTTTTCCCTGCTCTCCCTGGCTCAGATATTCCATTTCCGAGATATACCGTATTTATCGGCGTATAACACGCACCGGCGTATAACACGCACCCCAAGTTTAGGAGGGAATTTTAAGGAAAAAAACTTTTAGGAGGGAAATTCAAGGAAAAAAAACTTACATTTAAATGCAGCATGCAGCCTTGCCCAGTGTCCATCTGCAGCCTTGCCCAGTGTCCATCTGTCCATCTGCAGCCTTGCCCAGTGTCCATCTGCAGCCTTGCCCAGTGTCCATCTGTCCATCTGCAGCCGTGCCCAGTGTCCATCTGTCCATCTGCAGCCTTGCCCAGTGTCCATCTGTCCATCTGCAGCCGTGCCCAGTGTCCATCTGTCCATCTGCAGCCTTGCCCAGTGTCCATCTGCAGCCTTGCCCAGTGTCCATCTGTCCATCTGCAGCCGTGCCCAGTGTCCATCTGTCCATCTGCAGCCTTGCCCAGTGTCCATCTGTCCATCTGCAGCCGTGCCCAGTGTCCATCTGTCCATCTGCAGCCTTGCCCAGTGTCCATCTGCAGCCTTGCCCAGTGCCTTTGCGATCGTGTCAGTCCCGGCGTTTTTTTAAATTTGGCGCCGATTTCTGTGGAGAGGAGCGAGCGGGGCCGAGTGTACTTCGGCTAGACTCGGCTCCTCTCGCAGTCCCGCCCATCTCCACTGACTGCGCCGCTGACGGAGAAAGCCGAGTGTACTTCGGCTAGACTCGGCTCTGCTCACAGTCACAGGCAGGACTGCGAAAGGAGCCGAGACTAGCCGAAGTACACTCGGCTTTCTCTATGTCAGCGGCACAGTCAGAGATGGGCGGGACTGCGAGAGGAGCCGAGTAAAGCCGATTGTACTTCGGCTTCGGCTCCGCTCGCTCCTCTCGCTCGTTTTCAGCAGGGGAATTCGACGGAGTATCGGCGTATAACACGCACCCACGATTTTCCCCTGATTTTAAGGGGAAAAAAGAGCGTGTTATACGCCGATAAATACGGTACTCTACCCGCTGTATCCATTCTTTAATAGTCGTTTTTTTTGTAGATATCCAATTTCTTGGAATTAACCCCTTTGCCGCATTAAGTAATGGTGGGACTAATGTTTTCTGATATTGCTTTTTTGTTTTATTTGTACCGTGAAATAGGCATATCCAGGCGTTTTGTATTATTTTTTTCCCCGTGACTACTTCTATGTAGTCCAGGATCTCTGTCCAGTACTCCTCTATTTATTGGGCATTCCCACCACATATGCATCATTGTTCCCACTTGCTTACAACCCCTCACGCAAAGTGGGGAGTTGTTTGGGTGTATTTTATTCATTCTTTCTGGCGTCAAGTGCCAGCGTACCATGTTCTTATAGTTTGCTTCTGTTGTGGTTACATCCGATGCATAGCTATACACTGCCTCAATAAATTGCTTGTCGTATATTTCTCTACCCAGGTCTTGCCCCCATTTTTCTATAAAGGGTAGGGGTCCTTCTGTTTTTAGTTCTGTTAGTATTTTATACACCTGTGATATGCCATGTCTCAAAGGCTTTTTGCTACATATCTTTTCCAGTGGAGTTAGTGCTTTTTCATTTCTAAATGGTTGTGGGATAGTGCTTACTAGGTGCGTTAATTGAATGTATTCCCAATCGCTCAGCTGACTCCATCCCTGACTCGTGATTAAATCTTGTTTTGTTTTTATTTTACCTAATGTGATTATGTCTTTTAATTGTGCAGTTCCCATTAGTTTTCCTAATCGTGTCCCGTAACCTGGTGTAAAAAACGTCGTGCCTGCTAACGAAATTAATGGAGAATTATATTTCCATTTTTCGTATCGGTGCAATGTGTCCCAAGTTTTAAATACCTTCCTTGTTATATTATGTGTGTCTGTGCCTAATGCTCTAAATTTTGGTGGTATCCATATATTATTTTGTAAATGTGTCATACTTAGCGTGTTTTCTATTTGTGCCCACTTCTTTTTTGTTTGTGGGTTTGCCCATTCTACTAGTCTGGCTAAGATTATCGCTTTATGGTATCTTTTTATATCCGGTAAAGCCATGCCCCCATTTTTTTTTCCGCAGGTTAATAATGTATATTTTATTCTGGCCTTTTTGCCCTGCCATATGTATTTCAAGGTCATAGATTTAATTGCCTTAAAGAACGGTTGGGGTATGTCTATTGGAAGCATCTGCAACCTGTATGTTACTTTCGGGAGGATCATCATTTTTAATATGTTGATCCTTCCTGTCCATCCGACAGGTCTCCTTGAAATGCAGGGTACAGTTCTTCTAATGTTGTAGTTATTTTGATTCCTAGGTATGTTAAAGTTTTTGTCTCCCAAGTGAACGGAAATTCTTTCTGTAATAGTCTTTCTTCCTTTTTATCTATTCCTAAGTTCAAGATTACTGTCTTTACTGGGTTGATCTTAAAATTTGCGAGTTCCCCATATTTTTTTATTTCCTTTACTACATTGGGGAGAGACAACCTTGGTTTCGTCAAATATAAGAGTATGTCGTCAGCGTATGCCGCCACTTTGTGTTCTTCCCTACCTATTCTCACCCCTCCTATATCTTGGTTATCCCGTATGTTTTGTAACAAAGGTTCCATTGCTAACACACACAGGAGGGGTGCGAGCGGACACCCCTGTCTCGTTCCATTACGCATCTCGAACACCGACGATACACTCCCATTTACCTGTACCCTGGCTGTCGGATAGGTATATACATTTTTTACCCATTTCGTGTATTTTGGTTCAAGCCCTACATACCGGAGTGTGTCCATCATAAACCCCCAGTCGACTCGGTCAAACGCTTTTTCTGCGTCTATCGACATGAGTACGACTGGGGGTTTCTTCTCCTTCCCTTTCTGAATTAATAAGAGGGTTCTTATGATGTTATCTCTGCCTTCTCTCCCGGCCATGAAGCCCACTTGGTCTGCGTTAATTAGTTCCGGCATTAAAGTTTTTAATCTCGTTGCCAATATTTTTGCATATAACTTGATGTCTGTATTCAATAACGCTATGGGGCGATAGTTGGAGCATATTGTTCCATCTTTTCCTGTTTTTGGTATAATGGTAATATTGGCAAGGAGAGATTCTTTTCTTATCTCTAAGTCTCCCCCCAATCTATTGAAGTACTTACATAGTTCTGGGACTAACTGATCTTTAAACTTCTTGTAATATTTAATCTGAAACCCATCCGGTCCTGGACTTTTCCCCCCTGTTGTTTCTTGGAGAGCTTTATTTATTTCGTCCTGTGTGATTGGTTTTTCTAGGAGCTCTGCACTTTCCGGTGATATCCTTGGTAGGATAGTTTTTTCTAAGTATTCCTGTATTTTGCCTTTCCTGTTTTCTCCTTCCTGTACTGTCTCATTTCCTCTAATGTCGTACAGTGCACTATAATATGTCTTAAACGCTTCTGCGATTTCCGATGTTTTAAATTTCATCTCTCCTCTCTGGTTCTTTATTTTATCTATGTAATTGAAAGTTTTTTTCTTTTTTGCTACTCTTGCGAGATACTTCCCGGGCTTGTTCCCCCATTTATATCTTTCTTTTGCTAAATTTTTGAATACTTTTCTGGTTTCTTGTTCCATCAAGTCTCTAAGTTGGCCCCTCTTAATTATTATTTTTTGATGTGTTTCCTTATCTTGTTGTCTTTTATCTTTTTGTTCTAAATCATATAATTCCTTTAACAGGTTTTCCCTCTTTTGGTCCCTTTCCTTCTTTTTCCATGCCCCTATGGAGATCAGTTTACCCCTTATACAAGCCTTGTGTGCTTCCCATATTGTTGCCACACTAACTTCTGGTGTATTATTTATTCTGAAGTATTCTTCGATTTCTCTCGATATTGTCTCACCTACTTCTTTATTGTCTAGCAGGTCTTCGTTTAAGCTCCACATGCCCTTTCTTTGTTCTACATTATTAAATCTTATTTTTACCATGACTGGGGCGTGGTCTGAGATTGATTTTACTCCTATCGAGGTATCTACTACATATTCCAAGAGCCCATGGTCCACCAGCATGTAATCCAATCTTGAATACGTGTCGTGCACCGCTGAATAATACGTATAATCTTTTTTGCTTGAATATGCCACTCTCCAAGGGTCTATTAATTGATGATTGTAAAAAATTTTTTTTTACTAATTTTAATTGTTTGCCGTCTTGTATCGGTGCACCAGACGTATTATCTAACCTTTGATCCATTGGGAAATTGAAATCCCCAGCGAGAATTACATAACCTTGTTTGAAACCCATCAAGATATTTAAGATTCCATTCAGGTATCTTTTGGGGTGATTATTTGGACAGTAAACGTTGGCTAATGTACATTTTTTTCCCCTCAAGATTCCCTTTTAGGAACAGATACCGGCCCTCTGGGTCAACTCTTCTATCCTCTACTATAAAGTTTATATTCTTTCCAATCCCTATAGCTACTCCTTTAGCTCTTTTATTTGGGGAATCTCCGTAGTACCAAGTGGGAATCGCACGCGAATACATTTTTATGTTAGTATCTAGTGCTAGATGTGTCTCCTGAAAGAAAATAGGATTTTTATAACAGCTTAAAGGAGTTGTAAAGGTAAATGTTTTTTCACCTTAATGCATCCTATGCATTAGGGTAAAAAAAAAATCAGACAGTATCGCCCCCCCCCCCGAGCCCCCGTTTTACTTACCTTACCCCTCGAAAGTTTCGTGTTCGTCTCCGTCATCCTCCTCGGTTCTCAGCCTGCCCGTCGATTGGCTACACTGGATGGATTGAAAGCAGCGCAGCCATTGGCTGGCGCTGCTGTCAATCACATCCAATGACGCGGCGCGCCGGGGGCCGAGTGATACAGTTGGCGGCTATGGCCACCGCTGTATCACAGGAGCGCGCCCCCAATAACTCCACACCATGCGAGCTCGCTCGCATGAAGGTGTGGAGTCCTTGCGGGGGGGAGCCGAGACAGCCGCCGAGAGACCCCAGAAGACCAGGAACGGGGCCACTGTGTGCAAAACGAGCTGCACAGTGGAGGTAAGTATAACATGTTTGTTATTTATTTTTATTTTTTTTCACTTTACTGATCCTTTAACTGTAAAATCCTTTTCTTGGAGTACGTCACAGGACACAGAGCCTAGTAATTACTAAGTGGGTTATATTCCACCTTCAGGTGCTGGACACTGGTGTAATCAATTAGACAGGAAGGTTCCTCCCTATATAACCCCTCCCATACTGGGAGCACCTCAGTTTTGTAGCAAAGCAATAAGTGTCCCAATATCCCCAAACAAGAGGGACGGGAGCCCAGATCTGTCCATCCTAGGAAGGGAGAGAGGAGAAGAATGAAAAGAGAGGGTGAAATAAAGAGAAAAACATATGACTGACATAAAGTTTATTACATATAACATAAGAGGGCTGAATTCCCCAGAAAAAAGGCATATGACATTAAGGGAGCTTGAAAGGTATTCCGCAGAAATTGTATTTTCTCACCTTCTCAAAAACCTTGCTTTTGTGTATTAGTAAAATCTATTCGCTACTTGGTACTGGAAAAGGTCTCCAATTATATATCTGCCTTGCAGACTTTTTCTTGAAGATCTCCTAGCTTGCATAGCTACATAGTAGGTGAGGTTGAAAAAAGACACAAGTCTATCAAGTCCAACCTATATGTGTGATTTTATGTCAGTATTACATTGTATATCCCTATATGTTGTGGTCGTTCAGGTGCTTATCTAATAGTTTCTTGAAACTACCGATGCTCCCCGCTGAAACCACCGCCTGTGGAATGGAATTTCACATCCTTGCCGCTCTTGCAGTAAAGAACCCTCTATACAGCTTGAGGTTAAACCTCTTTTCTTCTAATTTTAATGAGTGGCCACGTCTTATTAAACTACCTTCCACAGAAAAGTTTTATCCCTATTGTGAGGTCACCAGTACATTATTTGTAAATTGAAATCATATCCCCTCTCAAGCATCTCTTCTCCAGAGAGAAAAAGGTCAGTGCTTCATAACTAATATCCTCCAGTCCCTTTATTAGTTTTGTTGCCCTTCTCTGTACTCGCTCCATTTCCAGCACATCCTTCCTGAGGACTGGTGCCCAGAACTAGACAGCATACTCCAGGTGTGGCCGGACCAGAGTCTTGTAGAGCGGGAGAATTATCGTTTTATCTCTTGAGTTAATCCCCTTTATAATGCATGCCAATATTCAGTTTGCTTTGTTAGCAGCAGCTTGGCATTGCATGCCATTGCTGAGCCTATCATCTACCCAGGTCCTTTTCCATTCTCGATTCCCCCTGTGGTTCTCCCCCCAGTGAGTAGATTGCGTTCATATTTTTGCCACCCAAATGCATTATTTTAAATTTTTCCACATTAAAGCTCATTTGCCATGTAGTTGCCCACCCTATTAATTTGTTCAGATCTACTTGCAAGGTTTCCACATCCTGCGGAGAAGTTATTGCCCTGCTTAGCATCGTCCACAAATACAGAGATTGATCTGTTAGCCCATCCTCCAGGTCGTTAATGAATAAATTAAATAGGATTGGCTCCGGAATAGAACCCTGGGGGACCCCACTTTCCACCCCTGACCATTCCGAGTATTCCCCATTTATCAATACCCTCTGAACTCGCCCTTGTAGCCAGTTTTCAGGCCATGTACTCACCCTATGGTCCATGCTAACTGACCTTACTTTGTACAGTAAACATTTATGTTGAACTGTGTCAAATGCTTTTGCAAAATCCAGATACACCACATCTACAGGCCTTCCTTTATCTAGATGGCAGCTCACCTCCTCATAGAAGATTACTAGTTGGTTAGGCAAGAACGATTCTTCATGAATCCATGATTACTGATAATGATGTTTTCATTACTAAAATCTTGTATATAGTCCATTATCATCCACTCCAAGAGCTTGCATACTATTGATGTTAGGCTAACTGGTCTGTAATTCCCAGGGATGTATTTTGGCCCTTTTTAAAATATTGGTGCTACATTGGCTTTTCTCCAATTAGCTGGTACCATTACAGTCAGTAGACTGTCAGTAAAAATTACGAACAATGATCTTGCAATTACTTGACTGAGTTCCCTAAGGACCCTCGGGTCACGTGTCATGAGGATAAACACTGCAGTTTTGGTTACTGAAGCCCCTTGATTCTCTGGTGAAGACGGAGGAGAAGAATAAATTCAATACCTTCACCATCTCACCAGCCTTTGTAACCAAATTCCCTTCCTCATTCTTTATGGCGCCAATATGGTCTGTCCTCCCTCTTTTACTGTTTATATACCGTATTTATTGGCGTATAACACGCCAATAAAAATCAGGGGAAAATCGTGGGTGCGTGTTATACGCCGATACCCACATCCCTGGGCGGTCTCCGCTGACTGTGAGCGGAACGGAGCGAGATACACATAGCCGAATATACTCGGCTTTTCTCGGCTCCGCTCACAGTCACGC